>JAAEAF010001462.1:0-160714 GCA_011037195.1 Triatoma infestans | reverse complement strand
GATTAGATTGAAAAACGGGGAGGGCGCGCCTCATTCCACTGCGACCTGCATTAAAAGATCCTATTGTGGATCCTGTAAAATCATAGCTCATCCTTCAGCTTTGCCCTGTTAATGATGAGGCCTAGCAAAGCTGAAAGTGGCTCCATTATGAAGCTCACATGGCTTCGGGATTGCTTGTCCTTAATTGAAAAAAATAACCTTGTCCTTATCAGACCCGCACATTCATAAAAGATGTGTACCGGGGTTTCCTCTTTGATCTTGCAGAATCGGCATAACGCGTTATCTGCAAGTAGTCTATACAGCCCTTTTAATAGATCCCTTCGGTTATGGCGGCTCATTAGGTCTTTGGTAAATCTTACCGGCAGTAAGAGAGAGTAATTAAAAAAAAAAAAAACATTAAAAGAAAAATGATTATTACAAATAAATGAAGCAACATCCATTATTGTTGTTTGGTTACGGAAGGAAGGAGGCAGGGAATTGTTGACCGAATATCCCAATGTAATGAATATGGATTATGGAAAGTTTTCTCTACGTCATTGTTATGATTATTTTTGTGGATAATTTGCTTTATTTTGTAAATAATATTACTGTATCTATCCCACATAATATATACTTTTTTTTTAATATCATACATAATTAATTAATTTTAATAATTTTTTTTATATAAATAAAAAAAAAATCTGGTGTGAAACAGACACTCGACTTTCTCTTAACGTAATTCTTAGTTATTATTGATCAATCTCTACGTACTAAATGTTTATTATATTCTATTGGTGGGAGGATTTTAAACTCCTAAAAAATGACACTTTAAAATGAAGTTTGGCCATCTCTGATAATGCAACGTATATTTAAAAAGTATACTAAGTTTTAAGAAATCTTATCTTGAAGAAAAAATCCTAGAAAACTAGAGAAAAGAAATCCTTCGGTACAATCTTAACTTCCGGTTAAACGATTTTATTCAAACTTCGTATAATAATGTCGACAGACATTTAAAACAAAGGTTAAACGTCATCTTTTCCCCACAACTTTTCTAAAATGGTATTCAAATCGTCAGGCCTTAAAATTACAATGAGATATTTCGTACGGCAATGGCCAGAGAAGTTTTTAATGAAAAAGAATTATTTGTTTGCTCTACGTTTCGGGTAGGTACCATAGGTTCGCCTTTCTTCGGGAGCTCTGCAAAAATTTATTGGAGAAAATACATTATTGTATATTATAGTAGTTATGAAAAGTAAAACGTGCATAGATTTAAAAAAGGAAGAAATATTAACAGAAGTTTTCAATAAAAAAATGATAGTATCTGGTATTTTATCGAACGTAGCATGCATATTTCTAATTATTCCTGATCGGTTTTTGAATTTTCATCCATCGTCAGAGCAAATTTATCAAGTCCATGTAGAGTTCAACGCAATATTTCTGTTACACTCGGACACTTGTAGGTTTGTTGATTGTTGTCTGTGAGGGAGGTTATAAGGTTAGGTTACTATATGTGTGTGTGTTTGTATTTAATGACAAAATGGAATTATTATAAATTATGATTATACATTAGAAATTAGTGTGTAATAAATAGCATGTTTTGAAGGATACTTTATAACTAAATTTTAATAGTGTTATTGAGTATGCCCAGTGTTTTATCAAGTCATTTTTATTAGGGGGGGTGGCGATAAAAAATTTCAGGCGTATACTAAACTAATGAGAATAGATAAAGTTTGAAGAAAGGCAATGCAAATTTTAAGGATAGTCGTCAAAAAGCTTGTAAAAATAATAAATACGTGAAATATGAAATCCAAGCAGCGAGTATACGCATAATGAACAGACCAACAAGTTGTCGAGTGTAACAGAAACATTACGTTGAACTGAACTCTCTACACGAACTTGAATCAATTTATTCTGACGATGGATGAAAATCCAAAACCGGTCAGGAATAAAAGAAATATGATGCATGGTACGACGGATAAATTAGCAGATGTTTGTTATCCATCATTGCGGACATATCCACGTATTCCAAAGTAATAGTTTTTTTAATGAAAAAAAAATCATTAAAATAAAAGTACTGCAGTTTTTTAGCTTTTTTCATCAATGCTATTGAGAAATATGATTCCGATTTATGAGATTGGATAATTCATTCCAATTATGCAGATATCCAGTTTTTCAATAACTGTTGATTCTTGTGCTTGGTCTTATCGTGCGTCATATTCGAAGTTTTGGCCGTTTTTTTTACAACAAAATCACCATCTGACTAGAAACTCCTTGGTCCATGTGAGAGCTATTATATGACAAGCTTTAAATTTTAGAATACGTTTGAATTGTTCACCCGAACTTTGGCGGTTTAAGAAATTGTGAACTACAACAAGAAGTGAAGATTGAGATGAGGGAAGGGAATAGCTAAGTGGTTAGCGTACTGGACTTCCACGCGGAGGACCTGGGTTCGAGTCCAGCTGTTCTGCCCTTAGATTTTTTCTTTCTAGGAGCCCTCTACAGCTAACTGTCCGGTGATGGGGCAGTGTTGTCTGTAACGATGGAAAGTGTTGTCCGGAGTGCACTGAGAAGGCTCCGGGCGCCAATGACCATAAATGTTGACGCGCCTGAAATTGAGAAAGGACGTAAGTTTAGATTTCAGAGATTCGTCATAAATTCTGAATCACAGTGGATTGCGAGAGAGACTCTGATTATGCTAATAAAAAATGGAAATACAGTACTTTGCGCTCTCTTTTTAAGATTTATAACCTCTAATAATGCAGCCCTAATTATTGGGCATATATCAGTTGATATTTTTATAATTAAAAATTATTTTTTAATAATACTTCACGTCTGGATTAATTTAAAATTCAAAAAAATTACTTTTGTTTTTTAATTAATGTTTATATATAATAGAAGGGTGAACTTGGTGGCAAATGGGTTTGATAAAATGTGCAACCAGTGGTATACCTTTATTTAATTCATTCCCCCTAACCAAATTTACTTTACATTTCGGCCAGCCTTTAATACTTATTGTTTGTTATATTACTACGTCAATAGCATTCTCTCTTAACTTCTCACTTGGGGGTGGGGGACTGGGAGAGTCTTTTATCGTTTTGCGATGACGTTTTCAGTGTTTTTTCTCCCCTTACTAGTTTATTTCCTGTGTTAAACCCTTTATGTCTGTTGGTATGTCTGTCGGTAAACCACTTCATTTTTGTATACTTAATGCGCTAGTTGGTACACTTAAACGAAAAACAAATTACATCATCATGATTAGCTCTGTTAAATATTAAAAGAAGTGATTTGATTTCTCGTGAAATGTATTTAGATTATTTGATAATTTCAGGATATTTCGCTAGTATTTTGCGTTTGCTTTTTTTATAAATGAAATATTAATATTGTCTACCGATTATCTGCCGGTAGTTAGTAACTCCAATCTTTTTTTGATATTTGTTTATTAAATTTGCCTTTAATAGTATTTAAATTAAAAATATATATATATATATATATTAGACAATTTCTCGATCAGAAATTTGAAATTGATTGCGATTACAAAAATCGACGCATTTCTTTCCCGCATTTTTTTCCGTTTATGTAGTGAAAGTTTACATTGTTTTGAGAAATGACTGTGGATTGAACCTTTATATTTTGGTTGCTCTTGAACACACACACACACACACACGTATGATTCGTGGAAACACAATTTATAAAATTTGCAATTTTATACAATCGCAATTATACTTTTTGTTTACCCAGAAATAAAGAGAAAATTCAAAATTAGATATTGAACCTTGAATAATCTCATGAAATTTTAGTTTAGGCCCAGTATTACAAATTATGCGTAAGATTAGATGTTATTTTACTTTCTAAATTCCAAAAATGTCTACAGCATTATCCAAAACTTTGTATATCACAAGAGAATCCTATAAACTGTCGAATAAAAAAATCTGTTTTAATTATATTATCAGGTTATGTATATATAAATGTACCATTTTTCTGACTTTATTGTTTATGCTTTCAGTTTTCCTAATTTTTTACTTTCGATTTACAATTCCGATGATTTTTTTACTTTCTCTTACTCCTAAGTAGTAAGAGAAAGTATTGTAATCGTGTCAAATTTTGGATATCCAGTTTTAACCAGAAATATCCGTTTTGAGGTTCCTTGAGTCCAAAAAAGTGGTTTTTAGAAAATGGTTTGTGTGGTGTGTGTGTGTATGTGTGTATGTATGTATGTGAACAGCATAGCTCAAAAACGAAAAATTGTAGAAAGTTGAAACTTGATATTCTTTTTAGGTATCACCATGAGATCTGATAGTACGTTATCTGTCAAAATTCCTTAACCGGAAGTACCACTTTACTAGTTGTTTTTTTTTTTTTAATTTTTTCAAAAATGACTCCAACGATTTTCTTAAAACTTGGTACATCAACTACTCATACAAAGACCTTACAACTTTTATTTAAAACATTTCTCCGGAAAAATTCTCATTTATGGGCACTTTCAGGGGTGGGGTGGGATAAGGTTTTTTTCTAAATTGCTATATCATTGTTGATTATACAATTCTATTATCCAAACAAAATTAATTAGCAATAAATAGATGGCCAAAAATTCCGAGTTTCAAGAAAATTAGTAAACCGGAAGTGCGCTTATACTGAATAGTTTTTCAGTTTATTTTATTTTGTTTTTTTTTTCCATAGACTTACGTGCGTATTACAATAAACTAATTGATATTCTAGTAGTTTTTGGGATTACGTTTTACTATAATAAAAAATATAAACGACATATAAATGAAAAGGTAACTTTCGTTCAAACGGTAGAAACCCCTATCGAAATTTAAAATTTTGAAGTGCTATCAAATCACATTGATTACGTATCAGATGATTCCTTCGCTTGAACTGGTAAGAAATAAAACAAAATATATCATGCAAAAAATTAAGAAGAGTTTTTATAAAGAAATTTGCAATTTAGTAATTTTTAATTACATAAATAAGTGGGGGGGACGGCTGGTTGAATAAATAATAATTTTTTTGATAGACGATTTTTCAGGTTATTTTTTTTTTAACTATAATTATTATAATATTTTAAATTAATCTTGATAATAAAAGGATTTATTTTATTTATTTTTTTTAAATAGTAACATTGTAGCTTAAATCATATTTCAGGAATTCATATTTCCTTTCTGTAATATTCTAAAAAAAAAAAAAAAAAGAAAAGAAAAAAAAGAATACTATTAGTGGGCTTAAGGAAGTCAGTTATTTATTTTGCTTCTGATCAGATAAAATATTTTTATATTTATTTCTAAAAATATCTGAAAAACTAGTTCAGTTCCGGTCGTGTAATTAGATATGAAGTGGCCATTAACGGGTATTATTATTAAAATTAAATTAAAAAAAAAAAAAAAAAAAAAAAATTAGATCCTGTGGGAGCTCATTTCATCGTTATTCCAATCTGTTCATTTTATTTCAACTTACTATAAAAAAAATGAATAAATTGTAAAATAGTCTTAGAAAATAAAAATTGCTATAATTTGGCCAATATTTCCACAAATATATTGTATTTTTCAAGGCATAAAATAATAATAATAATAATTTTGTGAAATTAAAAAAAAAATAACTGTATAAAATGAAATTAATTAGAGATTTTACAGTTATTAATGAAATTGTTCATTTAATCTCTTAATAATTAGTTATGCTTTAATGCCTTGTAAAAGACAAAAATATATTTGTGGAAACTTCGGCTAAATTATGGTTGTTTTATTTTCTATAATTGAACCCTCCCTCTATATTTCTATCATCTAACATAATAAAGAACGGTCAAGAAAAAAAAACTTACAAAACCAATAATTGTCTTTATGAATGTATTTTAATCCTAGGTACTACCTGATCCTTTATTGTCTCTCACTTCTTACAGTTCTTTAAAACGTGCTATTATAATAATGTTTTTTATTAAAGTTTAACTAGCCATAAAAATACCTTTATAGAATCAAAGTTTAAAATTGTAATTTATAGTTCATTTTTTTTTTTTTTTGAGATATATCACATAATAACAATAACTCAGACATGACTATCTCCATTCCGTTTTTAAAATAAAATAAAAAAGTTACTCTTACAGCTGTAAGGGAAAGTTCACACAAAAAATTCTGACAAAATTACAACAGGGCAATTTTTGTAAATAAATGCACTTTTTTCAGAGAAGAATGCAAATATTTAGGCTGTACATTGAGCAAAAAAAAAAAGGCATTTCTCCAGATTATGAAAAATATTACATATTTAAATTTAAATACTTACACTAAAATATATAAACTGGTAGTAAGAGGTAAAGAGAAAGGTTGATGGCGCGTTGTGACTGGTGTATGAACTCTGCTGCAAGACTGTCGGTAGACTCCCTCCTATGGCTGACATAGCTGTATTTAAACAGTTTCTCCAACTCTAGTCTGGCCTAAACTAGTGAGTGAGACTGTCTCTCTCTCTGCTTTGGATCCCTCTTTTCGGATCCTATTAGACTATGAACCCACCGAAAACTGGTCAAGTTTTAGTGGCAAGCAAAACATCACAGATTCTACCATATTTTAGAGCTTCCTAAAATTAGCTTTCCTCAAAATATGTTTCAAGTTTTTTTAATTCTTTTTTTTTTTTTTACAAATCAAAAAATATGTGGGGGGGCCAGCTCTCTCACTAAGAGCTCTTTACACTTAAGAAATTAATTAAGTATGAGAAATGTAATTCAAAGATATTGGGTAAAGTCGAGTTTTTTTTTGTCTTGTACAAGGTGTGACTCATTCTGTTTTGAAAGGGCGATGTTGATAATAAAAGGGAAGGGCCAGGATTTTTTTTCTTTTTTTTTGGCGCATTAACCTCTAAGACATTGGCTCCCGGTGCCTTCTTAGTGCACTGCCGGCCTCCGGGCAGGATTCTCTTCGTTACAATCAACAGTGCCCATCACAGTGATTTTTTTAGACGGTTGCTAAAGCGAAAAATCTAAGGGCAGCCGTGCTGGTCATGAACTCAGGACCTCCGCATTACAACTCTAATGCGCTACCATTGAGCTATAATATAAAGCTGCCTGTTATTTTAAATCATATATGCATGTGAATGTCTCTAATATGCCAAGTTCTCTGTAGATTTGTGTGATCCTAGTAAACCAAGAGGCGTTATTGCACGTTTTACATATTACTTTAAATTTTAAATGTTTGTAAATGTTAGTAATGTCTGGATTACTAAGCTGTTATTCAAACTGGGCAGACATACATATATCAGAAGAGGTTTGCATATTGAGTGTCTTTATAAGAGAAGTTTCTTTTAGTAAATAGGTTATAATTGTTTCAGTCGAATACTTGTTGCAGTATATTATTGATGTATGATACCCAGATGAGTCTTATGTTCAGGATTATGCCAAGATAGCGCACTCCTTTGGTCGTTCTATTTTTAGGGGAGGAATTTCCTGGTTTTGTAACTTTTAATAGGCGAAGAACACCCACTTTTGGTATCTTCGTAGAGAGAAAATTATTTCTTATGTTTTAAAAGGATTTAGCCCTAGTTGACAGTTGCCGTAGTGGAAGTGGGTTGAAGTATGCCCGAGCAGAAGAGAATAAAGAGTAGAGGACTGATTATTGCTCCCTGTGATAGTCCCATAAGAATTTATTGCCTAGTTCTCTAGGTATTTGTTAAGTTTTACCTGAAATGTTCTGTCTTGAAAAAAAATGATCCTATAATTTTAGTAATAAAATAAGATGCGTTTGTTTGTGTTTTTAAATTTTTAGCGTTCCCAGTGCGAAACTGGGTCAAATGCAACAAATTGAAATAGTGTAATGGGATCTGAATCACTAAAGATTCATAAGGGCCAAAAAACGAAGAATCAATCTAGTTAATCGCTATCTAGGCCAGACTAGGTTGGGAGATTCTATATGTATATAATATACAGCCGAGCTAGCCCACAAGAGGACAATTTTAGAACAGTTTACCACGAGTTAACAACCAGTCAGCAACTTCTACTATTTTTCTCATCTTTATGTATATCTCTCACTACCTAACTTCTATTTTACTATAAAGTCCTTGCAGTTTATGCGTTTCTTTCATTATACAGTGTTCAACGTATCATCTAGTTTATCTTTCTAAAATTAATTCTCTCTCCTTCTCACACCCCCTTTTTTTTCTAAATCAGTATTTGTTTTTCTAAATAATTTTAAACTTCTCCAGTGCTCAACATTTTATCCCCTAGTTTAATGCTGCAATTTTTGTACTTTTATAATACGTTCAATTTTTACTTTCTCTTACTCCTAAGTAAGAGGAAGTATTGTAATCGTGTCAAATTTTCGATATCGAGTTTTCACCGGAAATATCCGTTTTGAGGTCCCCTGAGTCCAAAAAAGTGGTTTTTAGCAAATGGTCTGTGTGTGTGTGTGTGTGTGTGTATGTATGTATGTGAACAGCATAGCTCAAAAACGAAAAATCGTAGAAAGTTGAAATTTGATATTCCGTTTAGAGGTCACCATGGGATCTGACTGTACGTTATCTGTAAAAATTCCTCAACCGGAAGTACCACTTTACTAGTTGGATTTTTTTACTTTTTTGCGATTTTCTCAAAAATGGCTCCGACGATTTTCTTTAAACTTTAAACATCAACCACACATACAAAGAGCTACAACTTTTATTAGAAACATTTCTCCGGGAAAATGCATTGAAGGGCACTTTGGGGAGGGGGTGGGGTTAGGTTTCCATCTAAAGTGCTATTTCAGTTTATTAGACAATTCTGTCATCTAAATAATGTTAATTAGAATTAAATATGTTGTTGAAATTCCGAGTTTCAAAAAAATCGGATAACCGGAAGTGCGTTTACTTTACCACTTTACTAAATGATTTATTCATCATTTTTCGCAATTTTCTCAAAAATGGCTCTGACGATTTTTTTGAAACTTTATATATAAACTTTTGAATCTTTATGATCTACAACTTTTATCTAAAACATTTCTCTGGAAAATTTCTTTTAAGAGCACTTTTAGGGGAGGGGTGGGGTTAGATTTTCATCAAAGTGCTATCCTAGTTCATTACACAATTCTATCATCCAAACATAATTAGTTAGAAATAAATAGATGACTGAAATTCCGAGTTTCAAGAAAATTAGTAAACCGGAAGTGCGCTTTTACTGAACAGTTTCTTTCAGTTTTCGACGAATTTCATTAAATTTGGTACCAAACTATAAAATTTGTCAATTATCATTTTGAGAACTGGAGTAAGAGAAAGTTGTGTGAGTGTTTCACACCAGATTTTTTTTTTAAAGAAAAATGCTTAAAATTGTTTTTTTTTTTTTTTTGGTTAAGATATAGCGAAATAAATAAAATTTTGATGCACAAATAAAGTGAAAGAAGAAAAGCTAATAAAATAAATATCAGTCTTAACTTAAGGATAAACCCACGGTTTCCACGCCAATCCATCTTCTACAATAGAGCAACAGCTTAAATGAATGTACTAATTAAAGTTTAATCTCCCCTTCTAGAACGTTTTAATACCACCACCTGGACTCACCTGGCTGTTTGTTGAATTTACAGTTTGCCTACTTAACAATTAACTAAACTAGGCTTGTAGAATTAATTTTTTTATTTTTTTTATTTTATTTTTCTTTATTATAAAATTAAATATCTGGATTTATTATAATAGAAATCTAGATTTAGATTTATTTTATTTTATTTTTATACTATTTATTAATTTGTTTTAAAATTATCTAAACTAGATCTAACAATAAAAGAAAAAATTTATATTAATAAAGTTTGTAAATAAATTTTGCCCAGATTATTCGAGAATATATTGATCATTTGACCCCCACTATTTCTTGCTGTCTTCCTTTTTTTATCTCTCCAGAAAAAAACTTGCAATTTCCTCACCTTGTTTTTTACCATCACGTGAACTTCATTTTTTCTTAAGTTAATGTTAATTAAAGTTTGTATAATATTAAAGTATATATTATAAAGTAGCATTCCACTTTTTTGAAAAGAATTCCTCCCTCCCAAAAAAAAACTCGGAAACTTATTTTTATTTGAAATTGGCACTTCCGGTTTCTCTGGAAAAACTTAAAACAGTTGTAAGATGAAATATTGCTGGTTGTAATCCGTGTTGCATAGATTAGAAACGTATCACTTTTATTTGGAACATTTTTCTTAATAAAATTTGTTTTCGTAAAAATTCAAATGTATTTGTTTTAATATTATTGGCTCTCTATGTAAAATTATTTTCAACCTGCCTCTGTTACTAGGCTGGTGCTAGTTCCCCCACGAAATTGAGGGGACTAAAAGAATTTCATGTTAAACGATAAAACAGCGGTTACTTTTTCGTCCTGATTTCTCTGCCATTGTATACGTAAAAAAATAAGTTAATGTATTAAAATTACAAAAAAAAAAAAAAAACAAACACAAAATTCACCGAATTCGAAAACAAACTGAAAAATGTTTTGACAATGGAAATGTCTTTACCTACTACTCAAAGACAAGCGGAAACCTAGCAACAGTGGCAGCCATTGTATATTTTGTTCCGTCTAACAAAGTAAAAAATAAGCCAAAAAATCTGCGTGACGATGTGACTGCAGAAAGCAGGTAATATTGTCATAAAAATGAAATCATTTCGTGTTGAAAAAAAAAAAAAATGTATGAAATTACATAGTATTCTGTCGGGACTGTACTATTGTTTCGTGTCCCACCGATTTTTCATGTTTTAAGCGTTTTCGTATTAAACGTTTTTCACGAAGAGTCATAGAATCAGAAAAGCGAAGAAGCAGACCTTAAATGAATCAAAAGTTAGTTTCTCCCCACCTAGGCCAGACTAGGAAGGGAGAGTTCGATTCATATAAATAGAGTGGCAGCAAAATAGGTCAGGACAATTTTTACAACAGTAAATTCAGGATATATTATACAAGTGTAAATTATATACTTGTAAAGTCCTAGCAGTTTGGGTGTTCTGTTCATTATACAGAGTTCAGCATGTCATCTAGTTTATTTCTTTAAAATCCATTCTCTTTAACTCTTTCACCTTCTCATTTCCATTATGTTGATTTACAGTAATAAAACAGTTAGCGAGAGTAATAATAAGGAAACAGTCTGGCTGAGTAAGTAGAGATAGTTTGCTGACTGAATGTACTGTTGTAAAAATTGTCCTGACCTATTTTTCTGTCGCTCTATGTATATGAATCGAACTCTCCCTTCCTATTATTGGGCCTAGATGGGGAGTAACTAACTTTTGATTCATTTAAGGTCTGCTTCTTCGCTCTTTTGATTCTATGAATCTTTATTGATTCGAAACCAATTACACTGAGATTCTCCAATTAACTGTTGCTAGGAACTCTAGCAATATATATTGCATCTTCTATGAAAAGATAGGGGAGGGGGAGGGTTAGCTAAAAAGAAAGTTTTTTTTTTTTAATTTAAGGCGTCTCAACATCTGAGGTCATTTGCGCCCGGAGCCTTCTCAGTGCACTGCCGGCCTCCGGACAGTGTTCTCCCGTTACAGACAACACTGTCCATCACCGGACAGTGAGCTGTAGGGGCTCCTAGGAAGAGAAAATCTAAGAGTAGCACGGCTGGATTCGAACCCGTGATCTCCGCGTTGCTAGTCCAGCGCGCTACCACTGAGCTAATCCCTTCCCTTAAGTGAATATTATTGGGGGGGGGGGGATTTTTCTCGAAAATGGCTTAGTCAATTTCTTTTTTTTTAACTTGGAATACTAATGGAACAAATATAAACGTAAACAGTTTCATTGGATACATTTTTCTAGAAAACTTGATTGAAGTGTTTCTAGAATATCTACGATAAAAACTGCTGAAGTTTTTTAAGACACTTGCAAGATGTGATGAGAAAATTTTCTGGTTAGGCGCAGTTTCACATCCTGAGCGGTGACCTTTTGTAGCTCAGTGTTCTCGAAGGTTCAAGGTACATGTTGAGGGTTCAAGGTTACTTTAGTCTTTTACTTAGTTTCTTTATTTATTTTTTTTAATTTAAGGCGCGTCAACATCTATGGTCATTGGCGCCCAGAGTCTTCTCAGTGCTGTACTGCTGGCCTTCGGATAGTGTTCTCTCGTTACAGACAACATTGTCCATCACCGGACAATGAGCTGCAGAGGCTCCTAGGAAGAAAAAAAATCTAAGGGTAGCACAGCTGGACTCGAACCCCCGAATCCTTCGCGTGGGAGTCCAGTACGCTAACCACTTAGCTATTCTTTTCCCTTTTACCTAGTTGTTAATAAGTTTGGAAATATTTAGAACTTTACTGTTTAATTAAAATATTTCAGATTTGATTCACAGTAGTGAACATACATTTTGATTTAATTCTGTTCATAAATACGTTATCGTGTTTTTTTCCCCCCTTTTGCTATTGTCATTTTAAAAGTAAAAAAACGAGGAAAAACAACTTTATGTACTAGATAAAATTGTTTACATTTTTCCTTTTAAATGCACCCCTTGGTAAACATTTCCTACTTTATGTTAGTACTTGATAAAATTTTCCCCCTCTACATCATTAGAAACCCTTATTGCCTGCCAGTCGTCTTTTTCTTCTTCTTCATTTCTATCTTCGTAGGGGGGAGGGAGGGATGTAAACAGTTTTGTTTATCTAACGTTGTTGTTATATTTGATTAAAATTGATGTATTTTTTCACAGTTTCTGTAGTTCTGAATTCATCATCAGCAGTATCTATGTAGAATACTGCATTTTTTCTTTTAATAGACTAAGTATAAACAAGGGCTGCTAAGAATGTTAAAATTCAGATTCTTATATGCATGGATTGTCTGTGAAAAATGCAATAATTATATCAATTCGAAATTTCGCTCAACTTGATTGTGAAATTAAATTATTATTTTTTTTTTTAATATAAGGCGTCTCAACATCTGTGGTCATTTGCGCCCGGAGCCTTCTCAGTGCACTGCCGGCCTCCGGACAGTGTTCTCTCGCTACAGACAACACTGTCCATCACCGGACAGCGAGCTGTAGGGGCTCCTAGGAAGAGAAAATCTAATCTTTCTTCCTAGAAGCCTCTACAGCTCACTGGCCGGTGGTAGACAGTGCTGCCTATAACCATTGCTGCACTAAGAAAGCTCCGGGCGCCAATGACCATAGATGTTAACGCGCCTTAAATTAAAAAAAAAAAAAAAATCATTATTACAAAATATTCATTATTAAAGATATCCTAAAACTAATGCATTGTCCGAAATTAATGTAATGACATTTGATTAGATTATAATTACTTGTTTTCAGAATCATATGAATTGCCATATAAGAAGAACAGTTTCATAGAGAAAGATAAAACTGATACATTTCTTTCTATCAATGCAGCAACCATTCCAAGATTAAAGTAAAATCGTCGTAACCATTTTTGAGAAAATTCCAAAAAAAAAAAAAGCAACTCAAAAACCTATTCTCTAAAATCGAACGATTTTATTCAAATTTGTAATTGTATTAGTGCATTATCTTTATTAATTTGTGGTACTTTTAGAGGAAAACATAACGCTACTGTTCCCCACTGGGAACCCTCAAAAATCAGTTTTTTCTGGAAAATATTTCAAATAAATTTGTGTAAATTAGTATAGAAAATTTAAAGAAGAAAATCGTTGGAACCATTTTTGAGAAAAATTACGCAAAACTTAGAGGAAAAAAAAAAAATCATTTTCTAAAGACGCAGTTCCGGTTTGATGGATATTGCCCGAAATCTTCATGTCTGATGCTGTATGGTAATGCCCCTAAATGGAATACCTAGTTTGAACTTCCTGCAACTTGCTTCGTGTTTGAGAAATTCTGTTAACCCGCACACATTATTAATAGACTCTATTCACCAAAAAACATTTATTACTTTCCCTTACTCCTACTAATAAGAGGAAGTAAGTATTGTAATCGTGTCAAATTTTCGATATCCGAGTTTTCACCGGAAATATTCATTTTTAGGTCTCCTGAGTCCAAAAAAGTGGGTTTTAGCAAATGGTCTGAGTGTGTATGGGAACAGCATAGCTCAAAAACGAAAAATCGTAGAAAGTTCAAACTTGATATCTATTCAGATTTCACTATGGAATCTGACAGTATGTTATCTGTCAAAATTCCTTAACCGGAAGTTAACTTACATTACTGAATTTTTGTTTTTACTCTTTTTCGCAATTTTCTCAATAATGGTTCCGACGATTTTCTTCTTGAAACTTGATATATCAACTACACATTCAAAGAGCTATAACTCGTATTTGTAATATTTCTTGTGTTAAAATTATTTAAGCGTACTTTTGGGAGGAGGTGTTGGGTTACGGTTTCCTCTAAAGTATTATTTCAGTTTATTACACAATTCTATCATCTTAAATAATATTAATTAGAATTAAATATGTTGTCGGAATTCTGAGTTTAAAAAAAAAATCGGATGACCGGAAGTGCGTTTTTACTAGGAAGTATTTTTCAGTTTTCTGGTATTTTCTCTAAAACGATCCCGACTATTTACTTTAAACTAAGTATGTGAAGTAGTACACATATAAAAAGCTACAACTTTTATTTGTAACATTTCTTCTGGGTAAAGTCATTTAAGGACACTTTTGTGGCGGAGGGGTGGGGTTATATTTTTCCTCTAAAGTGCTAATCATAGTTGATTATACAAATTCCATCATCCAAACAAACTTAATTAGAAATAAATAGGTGGCCAAAATTCCGAATTTTAAGAAAAATTAATAAACCGGAAGTGCGCTTTTAATCAACAGTTTTAACACGGACAAATTTCATTGATATACTAACTATAAAATTTGTCAGTTACAATTTGTATGAAAACTGGTGTAAGTGAAAGTTGTATGAGTGTATCACATCAGATTTTTTTTTGCGTATTCAGAGGGGACCCCTAAAACATTTTCGAAAATCTCGCATGGTTGCAATACGAACTCTTTACTAGGTGGAGTAAGAGAAATTAAAAATTGACCCTTCATCCTGATTTTTTTTTTTTTTTTACCCTTATGCTTTCTTCTTTATCAGCCAACGGTATTCTGATATCTTAACCATTTCGTATTCTTCAATGAATTCTCGACTGATCTTCTCGCAAAAAAATAAGTACATTATCTTCAAAGTGCAAAATAGCGTAAAATAATATGCTTTAATAATTATACAAGAAGTGTGTTGCCATTGCAACATTTTCCTTATCAGAAATAAATTGCCAGGTGAATGTTGAGCAAATATCCCCGTTGACATGATAATAACTAAGAAAAAATTTTTTTGATAATTTTTTTTTTTTTTTTTTGGACATGTAGTTAATGTGCATACACCATAAATATATACATGTTTAAAAAGTATATATTCTCTTATATGTGCAATATGTTTTACGAGATAGTGGTAAAAGTACAGTCTGATATATTGGAGAAACTTTTGCCACCATTTCTACTTAATAACAATACCACCAACCTAATTACCTACCTGACTGTACGTATTATTTTCTTATATCCTGGAAATTGCATCATTTTATTTTTTTAAATACATCCTTTGGTTTTTTTTGTTTGCCCTTCTTTCTTTTTGCATTCCTGGTTTTTTTTTTTTTTTTTTTTGTAGTTGCATGTGAAATTGTTTTGTTACTTAGTATTACTAAACATATTTATGAGATTTCATTAAAAAAGTAGTATATATGTGGCGCCAGCATATTATGACTACTAATTCTCAAAATTTACAATAATTTTATCAAGAAGCTTATTATATCTCTGTGCACTGTTTAATTGCATAATTTTTAAAAATTCAAAAGAAAACGTAGTATAATATTATAATACGTATACATTACATTAAACAACATTAGCCTTGCATTCGTCCTTCTTGAATGTTTTTCTCACGTCTCTCTGTAGTAGAGTGCCATCTAACGGTTGCAATTTTTTTTTTTTTTTTTTTTTTCACATGTACCTACTCTTTGATTAGTTATTTTTAAATGCATTAATTGCAATGAAGCCTTGTTTTGTTTTCTTTTTTTTTTTCTTTTCCAAGAACGTTATGTATATCTAGTGTTGTTATTTAAATAAATCAAAGGTGGGAATTTTTCCCTTTTTAACGAGTTTGTTTTCTATTAAAGTGGAAATGTTGCATTTAAACTGTCATAGGCTTTTTTTTTTTTTTGTAAAACATGAATTGTAACGTTCTCAGTTAAGTTCTCCATATATATTTTTTTGAAGGACTTACCCATGCCAGTTTAGATTTATATCTCTATAAAAGAAATATATAACTTATACTCATTAAAAAGAAATGTTATATAATTTATTTATTTTTTAATTGAATTAGGAAAATAAAAAGCTACATCTAAGTGTATAAAAAAAACTAAAGATGATTTTCATTTGTACAGACAGTTAGGTATTTACTTTTGCCCACAGAAGACCTCCTTGTTTTCCCTTGGTGTTAGCTGTCCAAATTTCAAATGAATTTAGAATTCTGCCCCTAACATCATGAGCAGAATGGAGAAGAGTTGCTGATAGTAATGGAACTTGATTGCGGAAGCTTGAAATGTGATGGTGATAATATGGCGTAGTTAGTGATCCGCGTGCTGCATCCTCTTCTTCATATATCCAGATTGATAGAAAAGAGTATTCTAAGTAGCTTGCGCAGAGCCCATCAAGTCACTGATTCATATATTATTACTTTCTAGTAAGAGGGAGTATTGTAATCGTGTCAAATTTTCGATATTGAGTTTTCATCGGAAATATCCGTTTTGAGGTCCCCTGAGTCCAAAAAAGTGGTTTTTAGCAAATGGTCTGTGTGTGTATGTATGTGTATGTGTATGCGAACAGCATAGCTCAAAAACAAAAAATCGTAAAAAGTTCAAACTTGATATTCCGTTTAGGTATCACCATAGGATCTGACAGTACGTTATCTGTCAAAATTCCACAACCGGAAGTACCACTTTAGACTAGTTTTTTTTTTTTACTTTTTTGCGATTTTCACAAAAATGGCTCCAACGATCTTCTTCAAACTTGGTACAACAACTACCCATACAAAGAGCTACAACTTTTATTTGAAACATTTCTCTGGGAAAATTCATTTAAGAGCACTTTTCAGGGAGGGGTGGGGTTAGGTTTTCATCTAAAGTTCTATTTCAGTTTATTGGGCAATTCGCTCATCTAAATAATGTTAATTAGAATTAAATATATTGTTGAAATTCCAAGTTTGAAATAAATCGCATAACCGGAAGTGCATTTATTTTACCACTTTACTAAATGGTTTTTACACTTTTTCGGGATTTTCTCAAAAATGGCTCCGATTATTTTCATAAAACTTCTTATATAAACGACGCATACAAAGATCTACAACTTTTATTTGAAACATTTCTCTAGGAACATTCATTTAAGGGCACTTTTTTAGGGAAGGGATAGGGTTATGTTTTTCTTTAAAATGCTATCATAGTTGATTATACAATTCTATCATCCAAACAAAATTAATTAGAAATAAATAGATGGCTAAAATTCCAAGTTTCAAGAAAATCAGTAAACCGGAAGTGGGCTTTTACTGAACAGTTTTTTTTCAGTTTTCGACGAATTTGATTAAAGTTGATACATAAACTATAACATTTGTCAATTATAATTTTGAGAACTGGTGTAAGAGAAAGTTGTGTGAGTGTTTCACACCAGATTTTTTTTTTTTTAATTATGTGTTATATTTAATGAAATATATATATATTACATCAATTTACTAATAATTTTGAAAATTTAAAGAATTAGATAAAAAAAACAAAAACAGTATCGTACGAAGAAATCGATGTTAACATTTCAATATTTCTTACTTTTTACTTCCGATTTTTTATTGTTTTTAGAAAAGAAATTCTTTTGCTTTTAAATAATTATAGTAAGAGGGTTTATTGCGATCGTGTCGCAAGTTTTCGATGTCGAGTTTTCACAGGAAAGTAAATATATTACGTTTTGTGGTTCGTCCCCTGAGTAAGAGAGTCAGAAATCGCAGAACGTTTAAAAACATGATATTTAGTTTAGCTTCTTAATTTTAAGCTTAATATTTTCTTCAAACTCAGAATTTTAGCAACATGTTGAATTTTAATTAATATGATATAGATAATAAAATCATATTATAAAATATTGAAAATAAACTTTAGAGGAAAGCCTATAAAAAAATCATTATCCATTACAGAAAATTCTTAAAAAAAATGAATTCCCCCTCCCACCACAAAAAAATGTTTCAAATAAAAGTTATAAGCTCATTTTCAGATTAGTTCATATATCTAGTTAAAAAGAAAATTTTTGGACCCATTTTCTAGCAAATCGCAAAAAAAAAAAATCTGGTGTGAAACACTCACACAACTTCTCTTACTCCAGTTTTCAAAATTATAATTGACAAATTTTATAGTTTGTGGACCAAATTTAATGAAATTCGTCGAAAAGTGAAAAAAAACTGTTCAGTAAAAGCAACACTTCCGGTTTACTAATTTTCTTAAAACTCGGAATTTTGGCCATCTATTTATTTCTAATTAATTCTGTTTGGATGATAGAATTGTATAATTCAACTATGATAGCACTTTAGAGAAAAACATAACCCTACCCCTCCCGTAAAAGTGCCCTTAAATGAATTTTCCCAGAGAAATGTTTTAAATAAAAGTTGTAGACCTTTATATGTTTAGTTTATATAATAAGTTTCTAGAAAATTGTCTGAGCCAGTTTTGAGAAAATCGCGAAAACGGAAAAAAAAAACATTTAATAAAAGTGGTAAAGTAAACTCACTTCCGGGTATCCGATTTTTTTCAAACTCGTAATTTCAACAACTTATTTAATTCTAAATTAATATTAACTAGATGACAGAATTGTCTAAAAAAAAACTGAAATAGCACTTTAGATGAAAACCTAACCCCACCTCTTTCCTATAACTGCCATTAAATGAATTTTCCCAGTGAAATGTTTTAAATAAAAGTTGTAACTCTTTGTATGTGTAGTTGATATACTAAGTTTGAAGAAAATCGTCGCAACCATTTTTGAGAAAAATGCAAAAAAGTAAAAAAAAAACAACTAGTAAAGTAGTACTTCCGGTTGAGGAATTTTGACAGATAACGTACTGTCAGATCCCATGGTGATACCTAAACGGAATATCATGTTTCAACTTTCTACGGTTTTTCGTCTTTGAGCTATGCTGTTTATATTCACACACAGATCATTTGCTAAAAACCACTTTTTTGGACTCAGGGCACCTCAAAACGAATATTTCCGGTGAAAACTTGATATTGAAAATTTGACACGATTACAATACTTCCTGTTACTAGGAGTAAGAGAAAGTAAGGAATTGAAAAATCTATTCTGTGAAGTTATACTTCCGGTTGACCGATTTTTACCAAATCCTTATTGTCGCTCACTAGGTGTGCGATAAGATAAATAATATGTGTCCCCTTTTTGTGTTTTTATTTTTTATTTTTGAGTTATGCTAAACTGTACACACTGTACGTTCACAAATTTGACACGCTTGCAATAAATACTTCTTCTTACAGCAGTAAGTAAAAATGGACGAATTTTTTCAGTCTGATTTTATTTAAAAAAAAATTATCGTTTTGATAACGCTTTTAAGATATACGAAGTGATAAAGTAAATTCCTTAATAATTAGTTCCGATTGCCTGCCCGCGGCCATATTTAAAGAACTTCTTGCCTTAATCAGCAT
This sequence comes from Triatoma infestans, assembly GCA_011037195.1. NCBI lineage: Eukaryota > Metazoa > Arthropoda > Insecta > Hemiptera > Reduviidae > Triatoma > Triatoma infestans. The sequence goes on along the minus strand of JAAEAF010001462.1, from coordinate 141,147 downwards.
AATCTTGATTATGTTTGTTCTCCACGAAACGGTATTTTGTATTAATAAAATGAACTTGTCATTATTGGAATTTCATTCCATGCTCCAGTAAAAAAAATAATAAATAAATTAAATGTAGTGAATGATGGAAAATTGTCCAAAATAAAGTAATGACATCAAGCAGTATTGTATGAACAATATGAATTGATTGATTAGTCCTGACAGTCTCATATAAAAGGTATTTATCGGCCGACTTGCCAAATGTAGTGTAATTGGATATTTTAGATGTTTGTTGAGATAATGGGTGTAAAGTCAAATCCAAAGGATCCTGAGAGATTTATTGTGGACTCCATTAAGTGTTAGAGTATTTTTTTTTTCCTTATGCCATTTTGATCTAGGGTATTCAGCCCATTTTATGTCGCGCGGCCCAATATAAAATTGATAATCGCTAATAGGGGTTATCCTCGTCATTAAAGAGAAATCTAATGTCCGCTAATTCGGGACAAGCGCCAAGGTGATCTGCGGACATATTATTACCTGAAGGCATATTGGACAGACTGGGCTCGCTGCCAATCCGACACGATGTAAATGTTTTTGGAGGTAATCGTGGCCAGTCAGCAATCTGAAACAGGCCACGGATACTCTGCGGGGTAGTGTAGGTGGGATTCGTCCGTTCTGTGACAGTAACTGGGCCCACTATTTGCTGCGGTCTGCTGTCGGTATCTCTCTTGGGAGGATCTCTGAATACTGAGTTCTATCAGGCGCTTGGCTGTACTTAATGTAAGTGGAGCGGTCGGCTGTTCAGTCCGTGCGCCCTCACCCGCAAGCCTGTCGGCTTTTTCATTACCGTGGATTCCGCAATGCCCAGGAATCCACTGCAATATCACGTTAATTCCACAGCTATCAATTAGTGAATCCTAACCCGGCAGTACTGAACGTTCTGGGAGTCATGAGGGATCAAGTAGTGATAGCCGTGATCTCTGCTTGCGAGTCTAGCAGGATCACAACGTGTGAATCTGATCTTACTCGTACTTCATCGAGAGCAAGCGCAATTCCATTCACTTCGCTGTCAAAATTTGTCGCGATACTCCCCACAGGACATGCCCACTGAAAATCTCTACTATATACACCTGCTCCCGCGTTTGAGTTGGCCCCCCAATGACGAACCATCAGTGTAAACCCGCAGCCATGTTGATAGGGTGTAACGCACCTCCAATGTTCCAGAACAATGGCTCTAAGTTCATTGGGGAGAGATCTTCCCTTACTGACCGGCTGGCAGAGAGCCATCGACATTCCGCCGAAAAGAGTGGTGGTTGAATTGGCGGGAATACCTGGCGGTTCTCAAGGGGAAGCTCCTATGAAGCTTTGATGTTTTCTACCGCCACAGTGAAGTTAGTCTGGGTTACAAGTCTGGTTGAGTTAGTGAGAATGTTAGAGTAGACAGCATATAGTTGTCTGTACAGATTACAATGTGTAATTTTGTTAGCGACGAATGTGTGTGGGATAAGTTAGAGTTTGCTTATGTGGGTTTGCGAAAAACTTACTTCCACACACCACCTACTACTCCACAGGATACCCCAAAAAGACATCAATATTCCTGAAGAAATGAGACTTAGTAAGTCAAGGGAAGTTTAGTAGTAACACTGACATAGTGATTTATACTTAATAAAGCCATTACTTCCTTTTGAAAGTCGAAGAAAGCCGGTGTTCCCAAAAGTGTAACTTTACAGTATTGGTTTCTGTGTACAAGTATTCCCCACAAACTCTATTATATCTCATAGCTGAGCTAAATTTTCTAGTTTAATGATCAAAAAATCTGTCAATTTTGTAATTGAATTAATTACTGTAAGAGAAAGGTTGTATGAGTGTTTCACGCCAGATTTTTTTTTTTTTTGTTTAAGTAGTTTCGCCAATATGAGGTTTTCCTTGTCAACCATATTTGTTTGACACCATTATTCAGTTTGCTCTAGTCACTTTTCCCCTTCTATATTTCTCTGTTTATGGCACCTTCCCGGGGGTGATTCCTCATCCTACCGTATCTTCTCGACGATTTAGCCTTGGCCTCCTCCTTCTCCCTTGAAACTTCTATACCACCAAACTTCCTGGGTATCCTTTCCCGAGACATCCTTAAGACGATATCATATCACTACAATCAATCGTCTTTTTGCCTGAATTATTACAAAATCGTAGTGTTTACCTTGTATTATTTTCTCTGATGGTCACATTTTATACTACTTTCTCTTTCTCCTTAATAAGAGGAAGCATTGTAATCGTGTCAAATTTTCGATATTGAGTTTTTACTGGAAATATCCGTTTTGAGGTCCCCTGAGTCCAAAAAAGTGGTTTTTAGCAAATGGTCTGTGTCTGTTGTGTATGTGAACAGCAAGCTCAAAAATGAAGAAACCGCAGAAAGTTGAATCTTGATATTCCGTTTAGGTATCACCATGGGATCTGACTGTACGTTATCTATCAAAATTGCTCAACCGGAAGTACCACTTTACGAGTTTTTTTTTTTTTACTTTTTTATGTTTTTCTCAAAAATGGCTTTGGCGATTTTCTTTAAACTTAGTATATCAACTACACATACAACGAGCTACAACTTTTATTTGAAACATTTCTCTGGGAAAATTCATTTAAGGGCACTTTTGGGGTTATGTTTTTTTCTAAAGTGCTGTCACAGTTGATTTACACTTCTATCATACAAAGAAAATTAATAAGAAATTATACATAGATGGCCAAAATTCTAGGTTTAAGGAAATTAGTAAACTGGAAGTGTTGCTATTACTGAACAGTTTTTTCAGTTTTTGACGAATTTCATAAAATTTGGGTTTGTCAATTATAATTTTGAGAACTGGAGTAAGAGAAAGTTGTATGAGTGTTTCACACCAGATTTTTTTTTTTTTTTTAGGTATTTTTTTGCCGACCTTCTCCAGAATTTCATCTCATCTGTCCAAAATTTCTCACATCTGTATAGCATTACGCTCTGGACCAATGCTCATAATAAATTAGCTTGTTCATACTTTAAGGATGCCTGTGTGCTCCTTAAAACTTGTATCAGAATGCTAATCAACTTTCCGACAGTCACTACTTATTCTCTTCTTTATTTCTTTTGTTGAGGAGCACTTGATTTCTCGGATCGACTCCAAGAAATGGCCTATTCTCTTTACAATATTATAGTCGATTCTGAGCGAGTAGATATTTATATATTTCTTTTTGTAATTAACCTTGAGTCTCCCCTTTTATCGTATTCTTCGTGACCAATCTCGAAGGCTGACAATATTAATTCTAATGAGGTTAATTTATTATTGCTTTCATCATTGTCATTCATATTATCAGTCCTAGAAGTGAGAAAATTTTTTCCAAAACAAATCTGAAGTCATAATACATCCAATTTAGTTAGTCTAAATCCTTAGTCTTCTTATATTTTAGTATGTCTAATTTTTAGAAAGATAACTATACAATCAGTTCTCGAAGTATTCGAGCAGATTTTATTCGCTTACATTTCGGAATATCAAATCTATTGATACTGGTGTTGGCGGCTATTAAAGAAAGCCAACAGATTTGTATTATAATTCCTTATTAAAGAAGTGAATGGCAAAGTATATATAGAGTCTTATTTTTCTTGGTACGAGTGAGAGAGAGTGATAGACAATGGTCAGGGAAGAGGATTCTGAGCGTTACTAATGATTCAAACTAGTGGTATGTGTGTGCCGCGATAATACCTGCTATTACTAATTAGACCAGGTACACAATTAAAGCGGGAGAAATAGTGAGATGTTTTAATTGGATTGAACCAGCCAAAGGCTGAGGAGTTAGCCACTAAGAAGTGTTAGGTAAGTAGATTTACTCTCCTCTTCCAACTATGAGAGAACCCCTCCCCCCCGTTAATAACTAAACTTTTACAATGTTATTTTATTTCTTATTATTACATTCACTTCCTTCTCATTAATATGCAAAATCTACCAGAATCTAACGAAATGATTCACACTCTCCTTCCAATGTATTGGCTAAATCTTTTCCTATTCTTTGGAAAAAACAAGTTTGTTTAATTAAGATCAATCTTTATGTGAAAGAGAGAAGAGGAATAGTCAGTCAATTTCTTGAAGAATTTTTGGCTTTCTGCCATTTTTGTTACGCATGATATGTACTAGAAACTCAAATTTGAAGGAAAATGGTTAACCCGAAATTGTGCGGCTTTACAGAATAGGTTTTTCAGTGTGTTTTTTCTGAATTTTCTCGAAAACGTCCATAACGATTTCCTATAAACTTAGTATGCTAATTGCGCAGATATAAACCTATCACTTTTATTTGAAACATTTGTTTTGGAAAGAATTCCTTTTAGGGTGTGTTTGTGGAATTTTGTAGAGTTAAATTTCAAATTTTTATATGGAATTGGTTCCGCATTTTTGGTGGTGCGCTCTACTGGGCCACAGTGTAAACACTTTTCTACCTGCTAGGTTAGTAGGTAGATACTTATACCTTATCAACGCTATATTTATGTTAGCACAATTATCCCCCCCCCTAATTAATCTCCCCCCGGTAGTCTACCGGTTAGTCTACAATATCCTAAGATATCTTTCAGCTCCCACCTTCCCAAGCAGTCCTGCGAGAGGGTTGCGAGAACCAAATACAGTGAAACGGGGACACTGATATAAATAGTGATATACCGTTTCCTCTAACCCCTTCATCATAGTTCTGACATATGGGACTAGCCACCAATATGTGTCCAGTCACTACACCCACCAAGGGTCCTCAGATCTATCCTACTAAGGGATAGGAAGTAGTCTGAAACCCCCTAAATTAATCTCTTTGATAAATCTTTTATCCTGGAGGCACCCCTGCTTGTCTGATCTCCCAGCATTTCTCCAAAAACCTTCGTCTCTCAAAGTCTAATCTGGCTATCGCAGAACCTCTTAGTGACGGCAAGCGGTGGCTCGGGACCACAAAATGGTAAGGAGGATCCCTCCCTAGCCAACCGAGCCGCGCTCTCATTGCCCTCTATTCCCGCATGTCCGGGTACCCAGTAGAGCTGCACTTTGCCCCTCCACTTGCTAAGGTATTAAACCTTCTCCAACATTCTTCCATCAATTTCGAACTCCAACACGGCTTGCTCAAAGCCCTTAGTGCGACCTGACAATCAGAAAATATCCACACCTCTATGTCAAATTATGTCAAATTTGAGTTTTAAAGAAAATGTTACCCCATTTTTTACATAATTATACTAACAGAGGAGTAAGAGAAAGTTTGTGTGAGTGTTTCACGCCAGATTATTTTTCACTTTCTCTTATTCTTCTTAATAAGAAGAGGAAAATATTCGTGTTAAATTTTCAAAATTGGGGTTTTTCTACGGAAATACATTTTTTTAATTTTTTGAGGTCCTCAGAAGTTCGAGAACAAAAATATATTAAAAACGAAAAATTGTAGGAAGCTCTCAAACTTGGTATTTCGTTTAAGTATTATCACCACGAAGGTTTCGGGTCAATGGATCCATCAACCGGAAGTGCGGATTTCAATTTTTTTTTTAATGATTTTCTTTAAAACTGCTGCAACGAATTTTCTTTAAACTTCCAAACATATCTTGACACAATTCAACGATTTGTTAATTCACATCTAATGAATATTTATTTATATTCATATTATCAGCCAATAATTTTCAGTGTTCAGTGTATCTCTTCTTCTAGACTAGGAATGCATTTAAACTTGTAACCATAAATAATGCGAAAAAAAAAATCTACCAACCATAATAAACGTTTTAAGATAAAAAAATTGTGTGGTTCACATGAACAGAGATCAAACGGATAAGAGTTTAAAAAGCTTAATAAGTTATCTAGATAATCTAAACTTCCAGAGAACTGTGACGCCCACTAGTTTGTCAGCTGCTATGGAAAAGAACGGTACTTATAAATTAAATAAACTGACTTAGAAATTAGTAAAATTATAGAAAAATATAAAATTAAATAAAATCATGAGCAAAATTTTTAATTAATATAAGTTTTCATAAATGAATTCATAATATTTCTTCTTGGGCCAACGTTATTGTTCAATGCAATGTTTTAATTTTTTTTTTTTGCTTTATTTATATAACTTAATGATAATAGGTAATAAATTAAGTTCACATAACAAATCTGCATGTTGCACCCACAGAAATATTACATTATGCAATTTAAGTCTGACAGTGCTGATACAAAAAAAAAAAAAAATCTTACGTAATTTTTATTTTATTAGAATAATAGAATTAACACCAGAATTCTCATAGTCACTTTCACCCGTCATATATTTCCACTACACAACTTTCATCTATGACGGATGGCCACCAGAAAAAAACATCTCTCCTATCGGAAACACACTCTCGCTCAGGCTCTGTCAAAATTTCTATAGGGGGAAGGCAAAAAAACAATCTAGTCTTCACTAGCAATAAATGAAAAGTCTTCCCTCTGAATGCACTTAATGGCTGTGGAAGTGATAGTGAAGGAACTATAGAAAGACAAAAAAATCAGTAAAAGAATCTAAAAACAATGTTATATAATGTGGGACGGATTTTGGTGTAGTGGTCATGAGCATGGACTTGTAATTGGAAGGTCACCAGTTCGATTCCCCGTAACTGCTAAATTTTATATTCGTTCAAAAAAATGTTTATGGGAAAGTAGGTGCTTTCGCCCCCCCCCCCGTCCACGACACCTAATTAGGTTCATAGTTAAGCCCGTCTGAAAAAAAAATAGGCATTACTTTATCTACAATAATTAAGGGATCAAGGTGGATCGCTGGCAGTCTTTATGATATGATAATATGGTATGTAACTCTTACTGTTGTACGAAGTACGAAGTATTGTGATCGTATCAAATTTTCGATATCGAGTTTCCACCGGAAATAAACGTTTTGCTGTGAATATGTCTGTGTGTTTGTGTATTATGGTCAGCATAACCCAAAAATGGAAAATACAGAAAGTTCAAACTTGATATTTCTTGCCTAGTTATTATACAAGGGGATCTGATAATAAGGTTTTGGTCAGCATCCATCAGCCGGAAGTACCTTTTTACTCAATGAAATTTTTATTTTTTTCGTCCTCCTAGTAAAACGGAAGTGTTGCGATCTTTTTCCAGATTTTCGAAATTGTGTTTTCACCGGAAATCCATGTTTTGAAGATTCTATGAATACGAAAGAAAGGTTTTTAACGTATTGTGCGTTAGTGTGTGTTCATAGAATCTCTCAATAACGAAAAGTCCATTGAAAGCTCAAACGTTGTATTCTGTTTAGGTATTACCACCGCATGAGATATGAAGATTTTGGGATGTTCTCGAAAACGGCTCGAACGATTTTCTATTTTTTTGAGAGGGGGGTGGTTTTTACCATACAGCCAGCAACATCTGTGTATTGATTAAAAAACAAAGACACACTGTACATATTCACACGGTGCCGGGGTACTAATCCCGGCTCAGCCCGCCCACCAATTAGGTGGCTCCCTATTATGTACAGATTTACAAACTGTACTTCATCGCGCAGAAAGACATTGGTGGTCTACACGACCAGAAGTTACGATTTTCTTTAAACTTTTATATACCATCATCACACACACACATATTTATATACCTATCACTTTTATTTGAAACATTTCCCCCGGGAAAATTGAAATTCGGGTTATGAAGGAATTCAGGGAGAACAGTAGCATTTATAAGCTTTCCTCTAAAGTATTACTTCAATTCTGTGCATGGTTCTACCACTTATATAATATCAATACGTATACATAGAAGTAATGCTAGAATTACCAATTAGAAGAAAATCGATTAACCGGAAGAAGTGTGCATTTCCAAAATAGGTTTTTTTGGAATTATCTAGAAAACGAGTTCAACGTTTCTTTTAGAAACTTAGAATGCTAACTGCATAGGTTCAAACCTATTACTTTTATTTGTAACATAATTCTCAATCTAGGAGACACTGTTGAGCATATCTTTCATTTTTGGCTATCAGGTATGTTTCTGATTAAATTAAAATATCATCCAAAATATCTATTACTATCATTAAAAAAAATATTCAAAATTTTTCAAATTAATTATTTTAATTAATAATATTTAACTATATTTAATAAAATATTTAGAAGAAAGAAACAAAACAAAAAAATCTGGTGTGAAACACTCACAAAACTTTCTCTTACTCTAGTTCTCAAAATGATAATTGACAAATTTTATAGTTTGTGTACCAAATTTAATGAAATTCGTCGAAAACTGAAAAAACTGTTCAGTAAAAGCACACTTCCGGTTTACTAATTTTCTTCAAACTCGGAATTTCAGCCATCAATTTATTTCTAACTAATTATGTTTGGATGATAGAATTGTATAATCAACTAGGATAGCACTTTGATGAAAATCTAACCCCACCCCTCCCCTAAAAATGCCCTTAAAAGAATTTTTCCAGATAAATGTTTTAGATAAAAGTTGTAGATCTTTGCATGTTTAGTTTATATAGGAAGTTCTAAAAAAATCGTCGGAGCCATTTTTGAGAAAATTCCGAAAAAGTGAATAAATCATTTAGTAAAGTGGTAAAGTAAACGCACTTCCGGTTATCCGATTTTTATCAAACTCGGATTTCAACAACATATTTAATTGTAACTTAACATTATTTAGATGATACAATTGTCTAAAAAAATTGAAGTAGCATTTTAGCTGAAACCTAACCCCACCCCTCGCCCAAATTGTCCTTCAATGCATTTTCTCGGAAAAATGTTTCAAATAAAAGTTGTAGCTCATTGTTTGTAGTTGATGTTTTAAAGTTTAAGAAATCGTGGAGCATTTTTGAGAAAATTGCAAAAAAGTAAAAAATCCGACTAGTAAAGTGGTACCTCCGGTTGAGGAATTTTGACAGTTAACGTACAGTCAGATCCCATGGTGACCTCTAAACGGAATATCAATTTCAACTTTCTACGTTTTTCTTCGTTTTTGAGCTATGCTGTTCACATACATACACACAGACTCACACCTCAGAGCGACCATGTTTGCTAAAAACCACTTTTTTGGACTCAGGGGACCTCAAAACGGATATTTCCGGTGAAAACTCGATATCGAAAATTTGACACGATTACAATACTTCCTCTTACTAGGAGTAAGAGAAAGTAAAAAAAAAATAATAATAAAAATGCGATATTTTTCGTCCTTAAATGCCCTAGTGATAATGGACAAGTTGCCAAGTTTTGTCGCTTATAAGGCGTTTAACCTTAACTTCTCTCGTTCACACGAAACCGTTCCTATAAATAAATTCGCCGTTATTTTTAATTTTATCTCCCTTCCTTCTTCTAGTCTGCATTTATTTATTTCTATTTTTTTTTTTCTGAACTTTTTTTTTTTTTTTTAGTTTGGCAGAAATTAAAATAGCCAAACAACAAAAATATATATATATATATATAAAGCAATCTTGGTAACCAAATCCTTGACCGAGTTTAACCTGATAGACGGGAGATGAGGCACACTATTTTTCAGGGGAAGAACCGTTTAAAATACAGGAAACTCATTAGATATTCTTTAAGGAGGGGAAGGCTCCCACCCCATGTTAAAGAAGAAAATAATAAAAAAAAACTACCGGAAATGTAAGAGATAGAAACATCTGTGTATGTGTATTCCTTCTTTTCATTCTCTTAACTTCAATGTAGTTCCCCCGCCCCGCCCCGCCCCCCCCACTACTGTATATTTCATTAACTTTCATTATTAACCATACAAAATTTATCCAAAACCTAATTGTTCTAATAAAAATTTAAAATTCAATTTACAACAGATTTGAAGCTTTAGAAAACTGTGGAAATAAAAATTGAGTCGACAAAAAAAAAAAATTCTGTTTTTCAGCTTTTAAAATTCTATTATTATACAGTGAAAAACGTTTAACACGAAATAGATTAACATGAAAAATTGGTTAACACGAAATCATACTACGGTTCCGACAAAATACTTATGTAATTTCATACATTTTTTTTTTCTCTTAACATGAAACAAATATCGGTTGACACGAAAAGATTTCACTTCTGCAACGAACAAACAAAATATACCTGTTTTCTACAGTCACATTGTCACCCAAATTTTTTGGCTTATTTTTACTTTCTCTTACTCCTAGTAAGAGGAAGTATTGTAATCGTGTCAAATTTTCGATATCGAGTTTTCACCGGAAATATCCGTTTTGAGGTCCCCTGAGTCCAAAAAAGTGGTTTTTAGCAAATGGTCTGTGTGTGTGTGTCTGTGTGTGTGATGTGAACAGCATAGCTCAAAAACGAAAAAATCGTAGAAAGTTCAAACTTGATATTACGTTTAGGTATCACCATGGGATCTGACGGTGCGTTATGTGTCAATATTCCTCAACCAGAAGTACCACTTTACTAGTTGTTTTTTTTACGTTTTTGCAATTTTCTCAAAAATGGCTCCGAAGATTTTCTTTAAACTTGTTACATCAACTACACATACAAAGAGCTACAACTTTTATTTGAAACATTTCTACAGGAAAATTCATTTAAGGCACTTCTGGGGGAGGGGTGGGGTTATTTTTCTCTAAAGTGCTATCACATTGTAACATCCACAATTGTATATCACAATTGTGTTGATTATACAATTGTATCATCCAAACAAAATTAATTAGAAATAAATACATGGCCAAAATTCCGAGTTTCAAGAAAATTAGTAAACCGGAAGTGCGCTTTTACTGAACAATTTTTTCAGTTTTCGACGAATCTTATTAAATTTGGTACACAAACTGTAAAAGCTGTCAATTATAATTTGGAGAACTGGAGTAAGAGAAAGTTGTGTGAGTGTTTCACACCAGATTTTTTTTTTTTTCGTTAGATAGGCCAAAATAAGCAATGGCTGCCACTGTTGCTAGTTTTTCGCTTGTCTTTGAATAGGTAAAGGCGCCACCATTGTCAAAACAATTCAGTTAGATTTCGAATTCGGTGAATTTTGTGTTAAAATCAGCGAATTCGTTTTTTTTTTTGTAATTTTTATACATTAACCAATTTTTTTACGTGTACAATGGCAGAGAAATCGTGACGAAAACAAACCGCTATTTTATCAGTATAACACGAAATTCTTGTAACATGAAAAAAAAATTTCGATCTCCTCAGTTTCGTGTTAGATCGTTTTTCTGCATTTCAATTAGTGTATCTCATTGATCACTCTGATTAGTCGATCATCCTCCACTCTTTGTAGGCAAAATTAAGCCAGAATTGTTGTCAGTAACCTTTATTTCGTTTATCGTATTATAAGCTCCAAGGATAGATCATTATCAGGCAACAGTTTTGTCATTTGTAGCGATATTATAATTGTCATCAATGGGTGCTTGAAGGCGCGAGACCTAAACCAATATCGCACTTAAAAGCTTACTCCAAAGGGCCTTCCCCAGCAATCTGCCACTGCAATATCTTAAATGTCCTTAGTTTTCATCTCCCCCAAGCCTTTCCTTTTGAGAGTGCTGCTCTCCCAACAAATATGCTGTACCTAGTATTGGCAAAACATGGACAATGAATATTTGATCCAAATTTAGAAGCAATCTCGCCTGCTTGAGGTGATGATAGATAAACAAAGCTAAAAAGTAAATTCTTTTAAGAGGCTCCTTTTTTTAGCCATAAACACAATAATCTGGCAAATTAAACCGCTTATGGCCGATAAATTGGATGGCTAAAAATTACTGCTGTTTTCAGTAGAGCGGTAAACGTTATTCCAAAGCAAATGTAGAACTAAACAAAAATAATAAACGTAACTTTCAATAATAATCATAACTTTCAATCTCCTTTGATTTCCGAAATGCTTCTGTCCTAACCACCCATTCCAACCAACCTGAAGCGACTTCTTTCTGAATCCATCCACATTAACCTCAACCCTAACTCTATCAACTACAAAAAAGACAAGGACGTCATTACCTCTTCTTACAACAACATTTTCCGCTTCCTCAAAAAAGCCCCCCCTCCGCCACTAAATTACACATACCAACTTTCTACACTTTCCACTCATTTTCTAGTTTATATTCATTTATTTCTCTTATAATTATAATTAATTGAGTTGTTTTTCCATTTCTACCACTCTTCACATTTCCCAACTTGGAAAAAATTCCCCTCTCTGTTTTCTTTGCAAGCATACCTTACTCTACAACCAAACAATAACCTCCTCAAACATTTAACTCCTCCTTAACAGTATCCTTCTTCCTTAACTCCTCCATTCTTCCTTAACAGTATCACATCTTTCAAATATTGTTAAATTGTTTTTATGTTTTAATTTCATCATACAATTTTCTTGATATCCATATTTTTTCCTTTTGTAGTTCCTGAGGAAGGACACCAAAGGTGTCCGGAAACGTCGAATAAACTTTTTTAAAAAAATAAAAAGTTTCTTCTTTGGCCCCAGCCAACTAATTTTTGTAGCTTGTTTAAAAATAATAAACATCTAGCGCAATAAATATTGAAAGGGCCACGGTTTTTATTGCCGTCTAGTACTTAGCTTTGCCACCAAGATTCCGACTGTTCCAACTGTTGCTAGACTTTGGAAAAATTCGCGATGAAAAGCGTTTAAATGATTTTCAAAAAATTGTGAATTTTTTTGATATAAGTATTTGAAACTTCAGATATATAATGGAAATGTTGAGATCATAAGTTTGATATAGTTTGATACAAAAAAACAATTTTGAATTAAAGAATCTGGATTTGCAGGAGGTTGCAAGATTGATAGGATACCAATATTCGTCTACAAAAGACGTGGATATATTGTGGTTCAACTCCATATATGTTATATAAATAAGTCGATTATTCTCTAGCGACATTACTTGATATGGAGTGTTACTTTAGGATGTTTTTATTTCTTTGTGGTATGCAAAGACACAATGTTTGTCTTTTGACGACGATTTACAGTTCAAGAGAGAGATAGCTAATTTTCTAAGTATAAAGATTGACTGAACATTGTTCTCAATTTATCACTTCCTATTACTCCCCTAGTAACAGGAAGTATTGCGATAATGTCAGATTTTTCAAATTAAGTTTCCACCAGAATTACATGTGTTGCGTCCCCTGAATACGGAAAAATTTTTGTTTAGCGATTGGTCCGGTTGTACGTATGTATATGTGGAACTTGGTATTCATTTAATTACGTCCATATCCTACCATCCACATCAGACACGGAAGATTTTGGGCAAAATATATCAACCGCAGGTGTGACTTTTCTTGAATAGTTTTTTTTCCCCCCTTTTTCGTGATTTTCTTGAAAATGACTTCAAATGATTTTCTTGTAAACTTCGTATACTATCTACATACATAAATACCTATCACTTTTATTTGAAACATTTTCTCGGGATAATTATTTTTTTTAGGGGAGGGGGGATTCTTTGGGAATGTAATGGATGTGAGAAGGAGAGAGAGTTAGAGAGAACGGATTTTAAAGTAAAATAAACTAGCTGATATGCTGAACACTGTATAATTAATAGAACACACAATCTGCAAGGACTTTACAGCTATATAGAAGTTAGGTAGCAAGACATCTATAAAGAGACAGACTGGCTGAGTGGATGAGAAGGTAGCTGACTGGTTGTTAACTGGTCATATACTGTTCAGAAATGTCTGCTGTCGCTCTATTTATATGAATTGAACTGTCCTTTCCTAGTCTGGCCTAGATGGGGAGTAACTTATTTTTTTACTTTCTCTTACTCCTAGTAAAAGGAAGTATTGTAATCGTGATATTGAGTTTTCACCGGAAATATCCGTTTTCAGGTTCCCTGAGTCCAAAAAAGTGGTTTTTAGGAAATGGTCTGTGTTGTGTGTGTGCCTGTGTCTGTATGTATGTATGTGAACAGCATAGCTCAAAAACGAAAACTCGTAGAAAGTTCAAACTTGATATTACGTTTAGGTATCACCATGGGATCTGACGGTGCGTTATGTGTCAATATTCCTCAACCGGAAGTACCACTTTACTAGTTGTTTTTTTTTAAGTTTTTGCGATTTTCTCAAAAATGGCTCCGACGATTTTCTTTAAACTTTTATTATATCAATTACACATACAAAGAGCTACAACTTTTATTTGAAACATTACTCCAGGAAAATTCATTTAAGGGCACTTCCGCGGGAGGGGTGGGGTTAGGTTTCCATCTAAAGTGCTATTTCAGTTTATTAGACAATTCTGTCATCTAAATAATGTTAATTAGTATTAAATATGTTGATGAAATTCCGAGTTTGAAAAAAATCAGATAACCGGAAGTGCGTTTGTTTTGACATTTTACTAAATGATTCTATCATTTTTTCGCGATTTTCTCAAAAAATGGCTCCGACGATCTACATCTTTTATTTAAGACATTTCTTTGGAAAAATTCATATAAGGGCAGTTTTAGGGGAGGGGTGGGGTTGCAGCTTCCCCCTAAAGTGGTTGATTATACAATTCTATCATCCAAACAAAATTAATTAGAAATAAACAGATGGCCAAAATTCCAAGTTTTAAGAAAATTGTAATCCGGAAGTGCGCTTATACTGAACAGCTTTTTCAGTTTTCGACGAATTTCGTTATATTTGGTACACAAACTATAACATTTGTCAATTATAATTTTGAGAAGAGGAGTAAGAGAAAGTTATGTGAGTGTTTCACACCAGATTTTTTATTCATCTTTATGTTTCTCCACTTTTCGGATCCTATGATTCTTTAATGATTCGGGATCCCCATTACATGTCACATCCATTTGGATAGGGAACAGTAGCGTTATAATTTCTTTACGACTCCTCTATATTATGCGGTTTTTACCATCTCTACATAATATTAATATACACTTGGTAGCATTGATAGAATTCCAAATTTGAAGAAAATCGGTTAACCAGAAAATGCGATTTTACACAATATTTGGGGGGGGGGGATTTTCTCAAAAATGGTTACAATGATTTTCTTTAAACTTTGAATACTTCTTGTTGCATTGATAGAAACGTATCATTTTTATTTGAAACATTTTACTGAAAAAAATAAAAAAAAATTATTTAGAAGGGATATTGGAGGCTGTGTCATTAGAAAGGGCAAGAGAAAGTCGTATATGTGTTTCACACAGTTTTTTATTTGCCTTCTTCAAGTTGTTCTTGGCGATCAAAGATAAAAATATAATCTATTCGTTTAAAAGATGAAAATTTTTTTTTTTAAGTTCCTCCCTTATTTGAGACAAAATATAAAGACATCTTGCAATAAAATTTTATTATTAATAACATTTAATTACATAATTTATTATAACCCACGGATATACTTTTAATTAACCCACATTTTATTGAATGAACACAATAAAATAATTGTACAAATAAGGGAGATCTAAAAGAGAATATTAAAGACTATATATACTAGTCGGCTTTAGGACGGAAACAATTTGTTGATAATGGATAGAAAACTGTGGCGTGTTAGAAGGTCACTATTTTGGTGGTATATAGTAATAAAAAAATTATATAAAAAAAAAAACCAGGTCGATCTGTTTAAATTGGTTCTATTGTTGTTATTTGTGAATGATCTCAATATTTTTTTTTTTATAATATATTGTTATAAAAAGAGACAGGCTTTTCCTCAATAGATTTTCATCTTTTTCTGAAATGGGAAACTACGTTTTATTTTCTATATATATAGGACAATATTGGTAACTTTTCACTGATAAACTAGGTAATATTAAACTGTTTAAAGTTTTTGCTAAGCAAGTACTCTCTTCACTTTCTAAGTTTGTTAGAGTTGTTACGAACATAAGACTTTTAGAAACTACCTATAAAAAAGCCAATAACGAAAATTCAGCCCACTTAATATCCATATCGGTCTCATTATTATGTACATCAAAATATGAAGTATTCATTCATAAAATTAGAAGAGATGTATAATAAATATGCCCAACAACCACTTTTTTTTCTCTAATCCAGCTGGCTTTTTTGGCTAGATCTCTTCCGGCCATTGCCTTCTCTACTTCCTATAATGGGATCCGAATCATTAAAGATTCATAGGATCCGAAGAGCGGAGAAGCACACATTACATGACTCAAAAGTTAGTTACTTCCCACCTACGCCAGACTAGGAAGGGGAGAGTGCGATTCATATAAATAGATAGAGGGCGACAGCACAAAAGTTTAGGGCAGCTTACGGCCTTTTTTTTACGACAGTTTTATAAACATCCAGGTCAGCAACCTATCTACTACCTAGTCTGTCTCTTTATATTTCTCTCGCTACCTAACTTCTTACTTAACTGTAAAATTCTTGCAGTTGTCTTGGAACCCATATCGCACTAGTTTTCTTGTACTACAGCCTATTCTCAATAATGTTATGGACTGTTCCAACATTTTATTCAGCTATCATTTCAACAGTAATACGCCTGTTGTCCTGAATTAATGCGAGATTCGAGGGACGAAGTTGCAACTTCACCCGGTCGTCACTTCGTTGCTCGTCACAGACACTTCATCGGCCTTTTAAGCTGTTCTACCCATTTGTAAAGGTTCGAACGGTTCAAACAATTATTCCCGTACACTTTCAACATTCTTTTGTGGATTTTCACTACCTTTGATACCCTCCATAACTAAAAAACCTAACACTGAGCGTTGTTACTCCGAGGTGCAATGCACGAGCGGACTAACCATTGTTAACTGAATACATTTGAGGTTATGCTTGCCAAATATTCTCGAACAGCTGATGAGAAACTAAGTAAAAGGATGCTAACTTGACGCACTGAAACTATTGTATTGATTAAACAAACCGTTTCTGAGCTACAGCAATTTTTCTTATTGAATGACCCTCCCATATATATACTATATACAGCCCAACTAGCCTACAAGAGGTCAGTTTTAGAACAGTATATGACCAGTTAACAACCAGTCAGCTACCTTCTCATCCACTCAGCCAGTCTGTCTCTTTATAGATGTCTCGCTACCTAACTTCCATATTCTTGTAAAGTCCTTGCAGTTTGTGTGTCCTTTCCATTATACAGTGTTCAGCATATCATCTAGTTTATTTCTCTAAAATCCATTCTCTCTAACTCTCTTTCCTTCGCATATCCATTAGATTCCTGTACCCCAACGTTTCCGAAGGCGGCAATCATTTCTTATTTTTTCTTTTTTGGGTACATAATCTAAAATTTTTTTTTTTTTATGGTTTCCCCTAATATGGCTATTTTAGTTTATTATACAATTCTATATTCATCTAAACAGTATTAACTAAAATATAAAAGTGTTTGTTGACCGTTGATGAATTATGTTATAAAGAAATTTGGTGTGAGGATCGGTCAAGAAAGAAACATTCAATTATGCCAACGTTTCTCGACAGAGTTTCCTGTCTTTATCAATGCTTTAATATAAAGATAGTCGTGAAGATGTGGAGAAAGAATTTTTAAAATATACACATTTGTTACGTCACAAAAATATAAAAAAGAAAATTAAAAGTCAACTAGTTATTTGACTCAAATCATCTACACAACTGAAAATGTTCTATTCATTATACAGTGTATCATCTAGTTAATGTCACTAAAAACACTTTCATTTCTGTAGATGATTTGAGTCAAGTTACTAGTAATTTTTAATATTTTTTTTTAAGTTTCTGCGATGTAACAAATGTGTATGTTTTAAAAATTCTTTTCCCATATCTTCACGACTATCTATATTATTAAACCCTTGATAAAGACAGGAAACTCTGTCGACAAACGTTGGCATAATTGATTGTTTCTTTCTAGAAACCGATCCTCACCAAATTTCTTCATAACATTAATTTAAAATTAAATACATGCCAAAATTCCCATGGTTGTAAACTCTGGTTTGGACTAGAAGTGCGTTTTTTATTGCGCAGTATAATGGGTTTGATGAAGGCGAGAAAATAGTTTGGTTTGAATGAACAAAGTGAATATGTCTGAACACTGTAAAATGTTAAAAGTGACACTGGTACTGCCTGGACTTCACACTTAAATGGTAGAGTATGGTAGGGTGGTAAAGGGTTAGGTAAATGACACGTTGTGACTGGCAAGTGAACTCTGTTGTATATCTATCTCCCGTCGCTATATTTATGCAGTTTCTCCCACTCTAGTCCGAGAGAGAGGGGTCCTGTCATTTTTCTCTCTCTTTCTCTGCTATGGAAACTCTCTCTGGATCCAGTGTAATAGGATCTCGGACTCGAGTGGGAGAAACTGCATAAATACTGCGACGGGAGATAGATATACAACAGAGGGTTCACTCGCCAGTCACAACGTGTCATTTACCTTCCCCCTTTACCACTCTACCATACTCTACCATTTTAGTGTAAAGTCCAGGCAGTCAGTGTCACTTTTAAATATTATACAGTGTTCAGCCATAACCTAGTTTGTTCATTCAAACCAAACCATTTCTCTCCTTCATCATACAATTATACATAGTTTTCTAGTAATGTTCTCCATAAAAAAAACACTGACGGATTTTATTAAATTTGGTATACTAACTATATATTCAGAACCCCCCCCCCCCGGGTCACTTTTGTTTGAAACTTTATTCTGAAAGAAGTTTTGTTAGTGGAAGTTACGCTTTCCTCCAAAAAAGTCATTTTCTCAAGTTTAGATTCTACAAGTGATATAAACTTGAAGGCTATTAAACATGTAGTAAAAATTGAAAGTTGGAAGGAAGAGTTTTGAATAAGTGTGTAAATTGCAAGAAGTGAAAGACGTATTGAGGTGCTTCACGCCAGATTTTATTTGTTTACTTAAGTAGCAATAAATAAAAATAAAACTATGGCGCAAATCTCTGGCCGTTTAGTTCCGGTCTTCGCTGCCTGGGTGCGCTAGTAGGTTCTTACTTTTTCTCAACACCGATTTTGCCCTCACGGGAATCAAACCCCGAATTCTTGCGCACCAAAGGCGATCGCGCCAGCCACTAGATCAACGCGTGAGGACTTAAGATAGCAATTGTTATAAATATTTATATAATAAAATGAAAAACTTAAATTATTAATTTTACAAATAAAGTAGTGTATAATTATATTATATACTCTCGTATTTATTAAAATATTTAACATGCAATACTTAACATTACTTTTTGTTTCACATAATTTTTTCAAATTATTTCCTTTTTATATATAATAGTTAAAAGCTTCCTCTTTCAAAGTTAATGAAGACATGCCAACTGCCATAAAGTTTAAAATGTTTTTCTAATTAACTATACTATCCAACGCAGACCGTCTTTCCAGTATTTCATTATAACATGATCGTGATTTCTGTTAAGTAAATCTTTAATCCGTTACTAATCACATGTTTCTATTTAGTTTATAATATTTTTATGTTCATTTCAAAAATTTATATTATTACTTTAATTAACTATTTCTCTTTTGTCATTATTATTATTGTTTTAATTTTTATTTTATAATTATAATTATTTTGTTATATTATTTTCTTTGTCCTTATTTTTTTTTTTAATCCATTAATTATAACCTGACTCTGAACATCTAAAACAGTATTTAAAAAAAAAAAGAAAAAGGAAATTCTCAGATATGGAAACTTGGAAGTTATTATCCTT
Organism: Triatoma infestans; assembly: GCA_011037195.1. Taxonomy (NCBI): domain Eukaryota; kingdom Metazoa; phylum Arthropoda; class Insecta; order Hemiptera; family Reduviidae; genus Triatoma; species Triatoma infestans. The sequence goes on along the minus strand of JAAEAF010001462.1, from coordinate 121,707 downwards.
TTTTTTCCCCAAGGTTTCAAGAAAAAAACCTTAGTCTGAAAACTTGATTAACGTCGTATTTGTTACTTGTAACCTTATAATAACGTACAAACGCATAGCTGTTTATTGCATAAATTTAATTCTCATGAATCATCATACAAGAGCCCCACATCTTAAAAATCTGTTGACGCTTAAAAATCATTTTTGTAGGATTGTCCGATTAAATGCAATGAGTGGATCGGTGAGAATTATGAATATATGACAATTTTTCAAGGGTAAAGAGCTATTAATAAAAAAAATGTATCTAATAGATAATGGATACTTTTCGAGTATTAGAATAAAGGAGCCTGCGTTTCTGGACCAGCTCTTCTTTGAACGTTCTTTTTGCACCCGCTGCCAATAGTTTCTTACTTTAAATATACGATAGCTTGGTCGTAGGAATCCTCACTATGGGGAAATTCCTCCTTGCCCCCCCCCCCCAAAGCTTTACAAAAATAAAGGGGATACGGTCATATTGGCATAGCTGAGAATGTCGTCAATAATCGTCAGCTGATATTTATTTAATATTACCCATTTAAAAAACATAAGCAGAACAAAAGTATAAACATTCTTGTGAAATTTTTTTTTATTTATTTTCTTCTAAAAATCTTGTATTTTCATATTAATTAATTTAATTCATTCATTAAAAACATAATAAATATAAAATGTAATAAAAATAAATATTATTAAAGAATTAATTACTTTTTTTTTTGTTACAAAGGTGAAAGAAGTGAGATAAGTTTGCCTGCCTGCCTATCTTTTTTGCCTTTTTTTTTATAACTAATCACAAAGTGACTGGGTACCCTGTTTGACACCAAAACTAATTTATTTATTCGATTATTACAATGTCATTGTCGAGTTCATAGAACTTTATTAATTAAATATTATCATTATTAGAAGTATTATAATTTTTAGTAATATTTTATTTTATTATTATTATTATTATTATTATTATTATTATTATTGAATATTATTATTTAAAAAAAAAAAATTAAATTAAAAATAAAATTTAGAATTGCGAGTTTTTAAAATGGCAAATTTTTAAGTGTTTATTATAAAAAAACACTTATCTTTTAGGGTTGAGATCGAATGAACATTGGTTATAAACACCGACGTTTCGTCCATATTGCAATGAGCTTCTTCAGATCAGTGTCGCCTTGAATGCCAAACCAAACAACATTGGGTGGTTGAAAAGGGTTGGGGAACTTCCTTCCTCCGCCATTTTGGCTGTACGTAGCAGGCTAGGGACTTAATTTAGGCATGGAAGGGAAATTAAGTCCAGCCCTATTATTTACGTCCAAGATTAGGTGCAAGATGGCGAAGGAATGAGACCCCGCCCTTATTCTACCCTCCCTATTTCTTGTTACTGTTGCTTTAGCATTCATGGCCATACTACCCTGAAGAAGCTCATTGCAATTTGGGCTATAAGTCGGTCTATAATAAATGACTGATGCAACATCAACGCGGAATGGCCGCCGAAATCCTTAATAAAAGTTAACTGTGGGGTTTTAGATTGTTTTCATAGGTGTTAGAATCGTGTTTAAATGCTCTAGTTATCTCGTTAGAAGAAGAACATATGAAGAAATTGAAAGGCGTTTCTTCTCAAGGGCATTGCCGACGCCCATACACCTGTCCTTTCTCCTCACCTTGTCGCATAAAACAAAATAAACCAATAAAAAAACAAACCAGGTGTAAAAGCATCGCACTACTTTCTCTCTGAAATGCTTTATATTTTTATTTTATTTTATTTTTTTTAAATTTTAATAATTACTTATTTGTTGGATCAAAGAACAAAGTACCATACGTTTACCCACTCGAGTCATGGCGCAAAATAGTCGTCCATAGGAGCGGAAGCAAAATATGTAGTGATTTAGACGAATATTATAAAATCTCTTCCATAACCTTAAATATTACATTTTTTTTTTTCTACAGAGTTAAAACTGTTTTAAAAAAATATAGGATTCAAAAAGAAAATAGGTTAAATAAGTAAACAATTAATTACACAGAACGTTTGACGAATGAAAGGATTAGATTCAGATATTAGTTTGAGAAGATTAGGTTAAAGTAAACAATATTATATAATTTTTAACAAATATGGCTCTGAAAAAAAAAAAAAAAAATTATTTGACCTTAATCTTTGTGTCGTATCCGATTGTATGTACCTAAAAACAAAATATCCAGTTCGAGCCTTCCTGTTATTTGTCTTTTCGAGATATATATACCGTTCATATATCACACACAAACATACATGTACACTAATATTTAAAAAATATATACATATATATTTCCGGTGAAAGTTTAGAAAAGATTGAAACATTATTTTACATTACTTCCTGATAAAGGACAGTAAAAGAAAGTAAAGGAATATGTAAATAAAACGAGTTAAAATTGTAATTTTTCGTATAATATGTTAATCAATTCATTTTCCTTATAAATTCAGTGGAGAGGGGGATTAACAATATTCTTACTGTCCCATTTTTAGATTAATTTTTATCTTTGATAATTACATTATTTACACTTTATTATTAATGTTTATTATTTATCAATTTAATGGAATTAAACACTTTTCCAATAATTTTAATCGAATTAAATTATAATTAAATTAAAAAAAAAACTTAATAACTGATTACATTGAATTTTACTGTTTTATAAAGATTGTGAAGAAGTATGTGTTAATTGTGTTCAAACTGTGCCAACAAGTTTGTAAATATTTACAACAACTTGGTTTCCTTTTTTGTTTCTTTTTTTTTTTTTTCTCTTTTAAACACCGATTTCTTAATTTTTATATTTTAGTAAGTTTTGTTTGGAAATTTTAATACGTATCTTGGTTTTAGAGTTTTGATTTTATTTTCTAATTCACATTGCTTTTCAGTATTGAATATTTGTTTATAATATATATATGGGTATATTTAGATAATAGTATAACTTGAGAAAGAAGTGGGGATGGTGTGCTCTGGTAGTTTAGCTTGGTATATTTCAAAAGCCAGCATTCTGTGGCTTACCTGTGCCTTCATGCTGTAGATACCATTCATTGTTTCCTCCTTTATATGGAAGGAATGGTGCACATTGGTTTTTTCTCGATATGTGAAGCTAGCTTAACCTTCGATCAAACTCTTTGCTTATGTGTGTGTAATAGGATCCAAAGAGAGGATCCTTAGCAGAGAAAGAGTGGCAAAATGACAGGACCACTCTCTCAGACTAGAGTGGGAGAAACTACATAAATACAACGACGGGAGATAGATATCCAACACAGTTCATACAACTGAGATCACTCGCCAGTCACAACATGTCATTCATTACCTTTTACCATTCTCTACCATTTTTCAAGTGTAAAGTCCAGGCAGTCAGTGTCATCACTTCTTATATATTATACAGTGTTAGCCATATTTTGTTTGTTCATTCAAACCAGACTATTTCTCTCCTTCAACAACTCCCATTATAGGTATTATAATACACTAAGGTTGCGCCTGAAGTTGAAGGGGTTGGTTCTTTAGATGTTGAAGCTCCAAGAATCCTTGTCTACCTTTTTATCAAATAATGGCGGATGTTTTAATGGGAACATGTTTTGGCCCACTGAACGCCAAAACGTTGCTTATTATCTTTCTTTGCTATTGTGATCCTGATCCAATAATCACCCACAAGGATATGCTCATCACTTTCTGTAGAACAAAACACGTATACACGCAGATCATTCGCTAAAAAACATTTTTTATCGTATTCAGGGGACCCTAAGACGTGTATTTCCGGTGAAAAATCAATTTTGAAAATCTGCACGATCACAATACTTCCTCTTACTTAGGAGTAATAGGAAGTAATAAATTGAGAACAATGTTCAGTCAATCTTTATACTTAGAAAATTAACTGTTATAATCTTGAACTATAAATCGTCAAAAGACAAACATGGTGTCTCTGCATAGAACAAAGAAATAAAAAACATGCTAAAGAAATACAACATATCAAGGAATGTCACTAGAAAACAATCGACTTATTTATGCAACATTTATGGACATGAATCAAATATGGACGACTTTTGTATGGACGAATACAGAGGGGATCCTATCAAACTTGCAACCTCCTACGAATCCAGATTCCTTAATCCAAAAATTGTTTTTTTTTTTTGTATCCAACTGTACAATGATCTGCACTTTTCCTTTATATATATCAGAAAATTCACAATTTTTAAAAATAATCATTTTAACACTTTTCATCACGAACTTTTCCAACGTCTACCATTAATTACTGATTTTTTTTTTTTAATTCTATTTTTCCGATGCATAACTTTTCTAGGATTTTATTTATAATAGACTTCCTGTACATCACCAGTAATAGTTTTTAGCAATAGTTATAGTTTTAATATAGAGAAACGGAATGATAGGGCTTCTTGATACGAAAATCTTTTTCTTAATGAAGATATGGCCAAATTATGAACGATTTATTTGGAAAAATATCCTTAAATATTGCTTTGGAATATAATAGAAAAGTTTCAGTAACTATTAACCATGATGCTGGTTTTTATATAGCAAGGGAGAAATTTAAAGTTATATACATACCATAACTCTCCATAGGAAAAACACTTTTATCTTTTACAGATTACATCCCCTTTCTTCCATACTTATTCCTCATTCAACTTACCAAAAGTCTTCTTGATGAATAATGGACTAATTTTGTTAAAGCTTTAGATAATTAATGTTTGTCTGGTATTTTATCCGTCATAGCATACATATTTATAGTTTTCCTGACCGGTTTCGGTTTTTCATCCATCGTTAGAGCAAATTCACGAAGTTCATGTAGAGAGTTTACTTCAACGTAATGTTTCTGTTACACTCACACTTGTTTGCGGGGATGTTATAAGGTTATGTTACTTTGTGTTGTGTTTAATGAAAAAGTGGAATTATTATAAATTATGATTATACATTAGAAAATAGTGTATAATAAATAGCATGTTTTAAAGAATTTTTTGTAACTAAATTTTAATATAGTGTTGTTAAGAAGTGTGTTCAGTGTTTTATCGAATCACTTTTATTAGGGCGGGGGGTGGGCGATAAGTTATTATTTCAGGAGTAAAACTGTACTAATAAGAATAGAGAAAGTTTGAAGAAAGGCAATACAAAGGTTTATGGACAGTCACATGCTTGTAAAAATAATAAATAAATGTGAAATACAAGCAGGGTTAATACAAGAAAATATGTAAGTAAGTTGATATGTAAGAAGGTTGGCAGCAAACTGTAAATTGGAAATGATATTAAAATAAATAATAGTGGAAATCAAATGTATTCGTTTTTATTTATCATGCTTATTTTTTTTAAATGATATTAATTAATATTTAAATTACATTAAGATATGTTGATGGTATATTTGTTAAGGTATTACTTTCTCTTACTCCTAGTAAGAGGAAGTATTGTAATCGTGTCAAATTTTCGATATTGAGTTTTCACCGGAAATATCCGTTTTGAGGTCCCCTGAGTCCAGAAAAGTGGTTTTTAGCAAATGATCTGTGTGTGTGTGTGTGTGTGGGTGTGTGTGTGTCTGTGTATATGTATGGAACAGCATAGCTCAAAAACGAAAAAACGTAGATAGCTGAAACTTGATATTCCGTTTAGGTATCACCATGCGATCTGACTGTGCCTTATCTGCCAAAATTCCTCACCGGAAGTACCACTTTACTAGTTGTTTTTTTTTAGTTTTTTGCGTTTTTCTCAAAAATGGTTCCAACGATTTTCTTTAAACTTGATACATCAACTACATAAACAAAGAGCTACAATTTTTATTTCAAACATTTCTCTGGGAAAATTCATTTAAGGGCACTTTTGGGGGAGGGGTGGGGTTAGGTTAACGTCTAAAATGCTATTTCAGTTTATTAAATAAATTCGGTCATTTAAATAATGTTAATTAGAATTAAACATGTTGTTGAAATTCCCAGTTTGAGAAAAGTATGGAAGTGCTTTTGTTTTAACACTTTACTAAATGATTTTTTTCACTTTTTCGCGATTTTCTCAAAAATGACTCCTACGATTATCTTGAAACTGTTCATATAAACTAAACATTCAAAGATCTACAACTTTTATATAAAACATTTCTCTGGAAAAATTCATTTAAGGGCTCTTTAGGAGAGGGCTAGGGTTACAGCTTCCTCTAATGTGGTACCATACTTGATTATACAACTCTATCATCCAAATGAAATTAATTAGAAATAAATAGATGGCCATTCCGAGTTTGAAGGAAATCAGTAAACCGGAAGTGCGCTTTTACTGAATAGTTTTTTTTCAATTTTCGACAAATTTCATTAAATTTGGTACACAAACTATAAAATTTGTCAATTATAATTTTGAGAACTGGAGTAAGAGAAAGTTGTGTGAGTGTTTCACACCAGATTTTTTTTGATAGGGCACGGTAGGAGATTTTAAAAGTATATCATGCAAATGATCTGTATTTTAATTGAGGAAAGAAGAAAATTTGGTTTCAAGGTTAGAATTTAATAAAAGTGCATGCTACAATGGATAAAATACCATGTGTTATCCAGCATTGCGGTCCATCTACATAATCAATTAATATTTGGTTGTTTATCGGCCGTTAGGGTATATATTATACAAAATCTGTGAGGTTTAGGTAATGCTTTAACTTCTTTTGTTCGTTAATGCTTCATACTCTTTAGCGGCGTTTACACGATCAATATTATTGTCAATACTACTTACTATTTCTGCCACTTCGAGAGTGTATTTACGTGTTTATACTCATCAGTTTAGTTGTTTTTTTTTTAACCTTTAAAAAAATGAATAATCGTTCTAATGCTTGCCTAGCTATTATTTTGGCCCATGGTTATAGTTAGCTCTTTACCCTGCTGCTCACTTTATTAATATTGTATAGAAAACTCAAGGGGGACAGCTCTAATGTTTCTTATTTAAATTACTTCCACTATCGTTCACTCTTAATTAATTCCTTTATAAAACATCGAAAATAAACATTTATCCTAATGATATATTTAATAAAATATAATATAATTCTGGTAATTTTGTGTTGCATGTTTTAGATACATTTATTTTTTATTAACACCTTAGAAGGCAAAATACTAAATCTTTATCTAACATTCCACCAAAATCAGGCATAAACAAGGAAAATTGTTTGATTGACTTTTCTTGTAGACATGTAGTGATTTAATATGCCTACCATTCGGAAGGAAAGTTAGAAGCCTATTTTCTCTCTATATTAAACAGCATGGCATATAAAATCCCTTTTTGAAACAAAAAATTAAATTAACTGCGAAACACTCATCCGATTTTTCTAATAGTGCAATTGTCAGAGTTCAAACTGAAATGTTTTCCTAAAATGGAAATTTTAAATTAATTGGGCCAGTCAACTTTAATATATTATAGGAGATGTTCATTACATAGAATTCTTTAACCTATTATAATAGTATCGCTTTTGTTTTGTACAGGTTAGTTGCAACGTTCGATAAAACTATTGAACTGACCAATAATATTTTCCAAATCCCCTCCAATTCTCAGTATTGATAGAAAATCTAAATTTCATCAATACTCTTGTCAATACCGACCATCAATACATTTTTTTCACTTTACACGATCAATATTATTTTCAATACTCTAAAGTATTGTCAATATTATTGATCGTTTAAACGTCGCTTTTAGAATAAATACATTTTAGAATTTAACCATTACTATCAGATATTTTCCTTCTCGAGATCTTCCTTTTTCCATAGTAAATATATCTCCATTAATATTATTAAAACTTATGAATATTTTAGAAAGTATATTGAATTAATTAAGAAATCTGTAGTAGCCATTTAATTCCATTCCCTTTTTTAAATTTATCTGTTTTTATATCACATAGTATGTTCGTTTCTCACACACCATTGTCCTCACCCTTCCCAGAATTGACTAAACTTTACATTCTAAACAAACCAATCACTTTGCAGAATAAATAACTTTATATTATATCAATAAATAGTTAATACAAATATATAATAATAGTTGTATCTATTGAGGGAAGGTATTAATTATAGTTCAGTGGTTAGCGTGTCGGACTCCTACGCAGAGATCCCGGGTTCGATCCCTAGTGGTACTTTTAGATTTTTTCCTTACTAGGAGCCTCTACAGCTCATTGTTAGGTGATGGACAGTGTAGTCTATAGCGAGAGAACACTGTCCGGAGGCCGGCAGTGCACTGAGATGGCTCCGGACGCCAGTGACCATAGATGTTGACACGCCTTAAATTAAAAATATATATATTTATTACTACTAACAATAATATTCTGATAAGATCATCTGGTGTCTATGAATAATATTATAATAATATCTTATATATTTATAATTTCAGATACTATCAGCTCACAACACAGTTTTAATTAAATTAAAAAAAAAAAAAAATTGTTGACTTAATAACATCATTTTAAATAAATACATACATTATCGATTAATGTGAATATAATTAATATAAAAATATCGATATATTCATTTGTCTTTCACTTAATTAATTCAATGCAGTTATTTAGTTCTAAATTGAAAAAAATTCAGACTTGTAATTTTTACTTTTTATTAGAGAGAAATCCCAGCATCACAAATCTCCAGACTTACCTAACCTTATTTTTTTTTTTAAATAATCTTTCTAATATAAGTGAGAGGTTTGTTATGATGCTTTTATCATTCCAAGTAGAAAGAAAATCATCGGAGTTTTCTTTCTAAGAAAATCCAAAAAAGAAAAAAACTCGACACAACCTTTCAGTAATGTTACACTTCCGGTTAATGATTGTCTTCAAAATTTCTATAAAGTATCAATATCTTAACAGAAAGAATTTTTATTTTTCTGTTAAAACTCTATGGCGCAACAGCCCATGAAGGGCCAAGGCTTGCCAGACGGCGAATTGAATAGGGAGGCGTGTGGTAAAAGCACGCCGCAGTTACCACACCGTTTAGTTCCGGCCTTCGCTACTTAGGGCGCTAGTAACTGTCGCTTCCCATTTTTCATCACAATGCTGGGTCAACACCGACTTTGCCCTCACGGGAATCGAACCCTAAAATTCTCGCGCTAGCAGCTAGACCAACGCTTGAGGACCTTATTTTTCTTTAATTATATTATTATTCCAGTTATATATATAATTTATTATTACCTAATTGTAAGAAGATGTACAAATCAGAAAACACACTCTTTTGTATGGAAGGGATATTTCTCTTTTATAACAAAATAAATAAATCTGTAACTGAAGTTTTATTTAAACTACAAAAAAATGATATTCAGTTTTGGGGTATTAAGCTTGAATATTTTAATACTGAAATACCGTTGACTTCCCCCTCCTGAATTAAAAGGGGGTGTGAAATTAATCTTATTTGGGAAATTAAATGCATAATAATAAAAACAGAACTTGTTTTATTGGTGGTTACGATTCGAGGAAAGCAAAGGTCATAAAATGAAAAGTCGTAAACTAAGTCTAATTTTATGTCAGGTTTTTTTTTTTTTTAATTGTTTGCCGCCAAGTTTGGATAGAATACGAAAAGCGCTGCTTTAGTGTAAAGTTATCGTATGTATAAAATTGTGAAATACTGTCGAAGTTCTATTTCCGTTTGAAGGATTTTGATCGAAATTTTTTTCGATGACACACCGGACATGAAATGTTTAGCTTCCGGTGATATACTTGATATCGAAAAATTGACATGATAGTCAATACTTCCTCTTACAGCAGTAAGAGAAAGTAACAATGAGATTTTCAACCAATCCTGTTGATTATTCGACCTTTCTCTATAGAGTTATAAATTTGTTGTGATACAGCGTCTCTCTCTTTAAAGTTCCAAAAATTATGAAAACATGATTATAAACATTGCTCCTGATGTTATAATTTAAATCTAAGATAAAATTTTGCCCACTATCTATTGAATTGTTTTTAAACTTTTTAATTTTTTATTATATATTCATCTAAATATTACACACACACACACACACACAGTTAAACAAATAATCATTTATTTTTATTGAATTTTTTATAAAAAGATAATTTATATTCTACTTCATATTTTTTTGTTTTGTTTGTTTTTTGTTTTGTTTTTGTTTTAATCAAGAAATTTTAAAAAAATGACTTGACAAATCTCTCTATTGTAGGCGTCAAAAACTATTTGCAGCACATCAAGGTTGTTCACCTGATTTCTCCTCCTCTCCTACTTCTCTTTGCCTATATAAATCTTATTGATATTCTTTATTTTACTCATATTATAATAATAATAATTATTCTAATTTTTTTTTTTTTTTTAAGTTTATTTATCATTTTATTTGGAGTTTTTTTAGTGTGCTGAAAAATTGAGGAATTATTATTATTTAAATACTTACTTTCTCTCAGTATTGTTAAGAGGTAGTAATCGTGATCGTGTCAATTTTTCGAATATCTAGTTTTTCAATTCACATTTTGAGGTTATCTCTGAGTCCAACAACAAAAAAAAAAAAAAGTGGAATTTAAAAAAAAAATGCCTCGCTTTCTGTGGGTATATGAATCTGACAGAATAGTTCAAAAACGAAAAATCGCTGAAAGTTTAAACATGACACATCCTTGTGGGTATTTGACACAAAGTTATCTATCAAAAATTCCTTAACCAAAAGTAATAATTTATTGAATGAATTTTTGCAGGTTTTTTGTTTTAGCAATTTTCTCGTAAACGGTTACAAAGAAATTTTTTTTTTTTTTTAAACTATGTACAGAATATATATAGGGTAGGTTCTCCCCTCAAAAAAAGACGTTTCATTAAGTTTTTACATTCGTCCATTGATAGAATATTGAAGTCGACAACTAAAAATCTAGTAAGAATGATAATTTGAAGAAAATTAGTGAATAATAGCTGAGTGTAAATTGCAGTGAGAGAAAGGCGTGTGAGTGTTTCACACAAAGATTTTTTTTTTTTTTTAATTTAAGGCGCGTCAACATCTATGGTCATTGGCGCCCGGAGCGTTCTCAGTGCACTCCCGGCTTCCTGACAGTGTTCTCTTGTTACAGACAACACTGTCCATCACCGGACAGTGAGCTGTAGAGGCTCCTAGGAAGAAAAAATCTAAGGGTAGCATATCTGGACTCGAACCCGGATCCTGCGCGTGGGACTCCAGTACGCTAACCACTTAGCTATTCCCTTCCCTTATTATTATCTATTTTGATGTTTAGGAAATAGTATTTATAGTTTTTTAATTATTGTAGGATTGTTTTCTAAAATTCTATATATGTTTTAGGCAGGAGACGTGGTGTGGAAATGAGATTAGGTAGTATGCAGATGACTGTAGCATCCCTCCTATCTCTGCTAATACTACAGAACTTCACGCCACTTGTCGGTAAGTCCTCCATTTTATATATATATTTTTATAGTTAATTTTAATAAATAATTGTTAAATATATATTATTATTATTATTATTATAACTAGAATTAGAATTAATATTTATGAAGTGAGTTTTAGTTTATACGTGAAGATGATCGAGGGTATTCCTCTTTTGCGGTCTCATTCTTTTACTATATACGGCTTCATCCCCCTTCTACAATAGACAACACAGACCAACACATACATATATACTCTTCTCTTGATTCTGTAGACTATGTTTGTATGTGTGTGCGTGTAAAAACTCCCTCAATACACGATATATAGTGCGCATATTGACAATTCTATACTGTTTCCAAGGTCCAATAACAATAGCCCTCGACAGGGCTTAACTGGATAACCGCAATATCCTTCTTTTCTAATATATTAGATTTATTACTGTACATGTGCTGTACTACACAATAATGGAGAATTTAATGGATAAAAAAAACAAACAAAACATATTTATGAAATTACTAAATATATATATATATATTTTTATTTTATTATTTAAAATGTTATTAGTTAATTAATCCTATTATAATTTTTAAAATATTTGATTATATAGATTCCAAGAGTTTTATTGGGAATTCTATCATTCCCAGTGATGGTGTAGTGGTTACGATTATGGACTTGTAACTAGGAGGTCCCAAGTTCGATCCCATGTATAACTGCTAAATTTTATATTCGTTAAAAAAATATTAATGATAAAGTAGGTGTTTCCACCTTCGTCCACGATACTTAATTTGGTAGTTGTTTGGTGATTGTTATATACAAGGTTGATTTAAAATGAAATTAATTAAATAAAATGCAATAAAATAAATTACGATATTGTTCATTTTGATCATGTTCCAGTTAACATCAGAAAAAAATAAAACTTGATAAGTTAGTCAACCAAGTAACACTTTCCACTCAATATTATGTGTGACGTCTTCTATATATATGTGTGGGTCGTAGCCTCAGCGTTGTTGTTGTGTTCCTGGTGTCTAATCGTATTATTAGTGGGTTTTTTATGAAGTTTTAATGTTTCTCAAAAAAACAGATGGCATTAGTTGTAATTATTTTTAAAAATATTTGTTCTGTAAAAAACTTGTAATCTCGTTTTAATTTTCACCGCATCCTACACAACAGAGCAGTCGTATGTTAGCAGAGACCGGATTAAAGATGGATCTAATAGTTTTCCGCAGTCTATTTTTAATTTTGGATTTTCTACAATATTAATGGGTACAACTGCACATTAATGGGCACAGTCTTGATTAGGCTGGATTCAGGTTTATTATTCGTATTATACTCGTATATAAATGTATATATGGTCCTTCAATTTCAGTCCAAGGTGTTCACAGTCTTTTCCAAAGTATGTCTGCACTGTATTACTTTACTCTTATCCCAGTATTACTTTCACTTACTCCTAGTAAGAAGGAAGTATTGCAATCGTGTCAAATTTTCGATACCGAGTTTTCACCGGAAATATCCGTTTTGAGGTCCCCTGAGTTCAAAAAAGTGGTTTTTAGCAAATGGTCTGTGTCTGGATGTGTGTGTGTGTGTGTGTGTGTGTGTATGTGTATGTGAACAGCATACCTCAAAAACAAAAAATCGAAGAAAGTTCAAACTTGATATTCCGTTTAGATATCACCATGGGATCTGACTGTACGTTATCTGTCAAAATTCCTCAACCGGAAGTACCACATTACTAGTTGTTTTTTTTTACGATTTTCTCAAAAAATGGCTCCAACGATTTTCTTCAAATTTGTGTATATCAACGACACATACTAACGACTACAACTTTTATTTAAAACATTTCTCTGGGAAAATTCATTTAAGGGCACTTCTGCTGTTTTTTTTTTAATAGGATGTGGAGATTGCGGTCTTTTTAAGATTAAACAAACATAGTTTTACATTTGTTGTTATTTTATTTAGTAGGCGAGAGCTTCCACTTCTATCCATTCAGTCAGGGAGTCTGCAGCATTTTTAATGATCCTAATATATGTTAAGGAAGTGGATTATGGGGAATCCTAACAGAGTGTTTCGACTTTCCTCATAACATACAAATAGAGCTGTGTCATCGACAAACATAGACCGCGGCTACTTCTGGTCTGTCCTTCAATGTATATGTTGAACAATACTGTATATGTTGACGAATCTTTGAGATACTCTACAAAATATTGAAATATTGAAAAAAACTTGAGATACTTAAAAAAATAGAGGTATAACTCAAGTTTTTAATTTTTTAGAAGTTTGTGTTCGCATTCAAAATTGCCCATTGAAGAAGTATACATCCTAACTTTTTCTATTCATTCTCTCATTTTTATGGAATAAAATGGACATAACCTATGGCTCCATAACCTCCTAATACCAAAAACCTCCCTTACAATGAATTTTTTTCCCCAAAAAATGTTTCAAATAAAAATTATATGCGTACTTTGTGTACTAAATTTAAAGCAAATAGTTGGAACCATTTTAGAGAAAATCGTAAAAAGGAAAAAAATGATCTTCCGTTTACAGTAAATTGATACTTCCGGTTGATTGATTTTTGACTAAAAACCTTTCTGTCATGTCCCCCCCCCCTGGTAGAACTTAGACCTGGTAGAAGTATCAAGTTTGAATTTTCTAGGAATTTTCCGGTTTGAGTCTGTGCAGACAAACCACAAAAATTTCACTTCCGGTAAAATCCGATGTCGAAAATTTTACACGATTTTAAATATTTCCTCATAACTAAACAGATAAAGTAAAAATTACGTTAATTAGTTTAACAAAAAAAGGGGCTACTTTGTTTGAAAAATAAATAAATAAATAAATGCTCTAATATATATTCAGTGATTATTATATTAGCTGTGTTCTAAGCACACATCCTGGGACACACCTTTTCACCAGGTTTAAAAGTTCAGGAAGTTAGGAATTTGACCGCAGCGCTAGTGTACTCTGCTCTAAAATGGCTCGAAGTCATTATTTCATATCCGCGCTTATTAAGACACTAAAACTTTCTGTACTTCATGAAAATTATTCATTGAATATAATTTTTATGTTCGCATTAATTAAGATAGTGGGAAAAAGGAGATTTTTTTTTTGGCTGGAAATAAATAATTGATTTATTGCTATGCAATAAAAATTTAAAGCCCTGGTGGGAATATGTAATGGAGTATTATGTCCACGCGGGATAACACTCTATATATATATATATATATTGTTACTATTATATTACTTGAGATAAGAGAATAATTTCTCTTTATAATGCGATTTAGAACTGTTTGAAATAATATATTAGGAATATGGATATTTTAATATCATTAAGAATATATTGTCCTCATTGGATGTGCACGATTAAAATATATGTGTATACTTTTCTGTCAACAATCCAATTGCGGCAAGTTATGAGACTCTAGCAATGAAAAAGGAGGGGTGGAGAGGTAAATTGATGATCTCAGGGAAGGACCCCACGTCTAGACGTTGCTATCATCTCCCAGTGCCATAGCAGCCGGACTTAGTCTCAATCTCATCTTACAGTCTTTTTCATTTATTGAACAAGCTACATACATGCAGCATCATTTCTAACATTATTTTAAAATTTCTTTATCACTTTTCGTGATTTTATTATTGTTTAAAGAAGTAAGAAGATTTTTATTTCATGTTTTTATTTGTTTTTTAATTTGTAGTTTCAATTTTTTTGATTTTTAATTAACGTAATAATAGCAAAAATAAAAATCTGGTGTAAGACACTCTCACAACTTTCTCTTACTCCAGTTTTCAAAATTGTAATTAACAAATTTTATAGTTACTCAATCAAATTTAATTCATTAAATTGTTGGAGTTCGTCGAAAACTGAAAAAAATTTACAATAAAAGCGCACTTCCGGTTTTGCTAATTTTCTTGAAACTTGAGCATTTTGGCCATCTATTTATTTCTAATTAATTTTGTTTTTGGATGGTAGAATTGTATAATCAAATATGATGGATAGCTCTTTAGAGGAAAACATAACCCCACCCCTTCCTCAAAAACCCCCTTAAATGACTTCACCAGGAGAAATGTTTCAAATAAAAGTTGTTGCTCTTTATAAATGTGTAGTTTACATTCCTAGTTTAAAGAAAATGTTTGGAGCCGTTTTCGAGAAAATACCAGAAAACTGAAAAATATATTTCAGTAAAAACGCACTTCCGGTCATCCGATTTTTTTCCAACATGGAATTTCAACGACATATTTAATTATAATTAATATTATTTAGTTAATTGAGTTCTGTAATAAACTGAAATAGAACTTTCAGGTTAGGTAAGAGATATACCTAACCTCACCCCTCCACAAAAAGTGCCCTTAAATGAATTTTCCCAGAGAGCATACTAAGCTCATTCATTCAACCATGCATACTCCTACGCCCCTCAGTACTCAATATTCCTGGGGGATACAAGAAAACCCTACATCTAACTTTACTAAATAATCTAAAAGTAAGGGTCATAACTACACCGCTAGCCTGAAGTCCGCATTCACGTAATAAATTACTTTCATTCCAACATGCAGCACCGATCGACCCATTCTATTCTCCTATCCAATACTTCTTCCGCACATTGCCTTAAACCTCTGTACGCGGCACTAATTCAGCTGAAAGTTTCTAACAGCAGAGACATACTATTGTTCTCCAAAGCAACATGGAGCCCAACCTTCCTCTGCAAGCGCTGACGCAAATCCGAATACAGAAACCAATCCAACAACACATGCTCAGCTCACTTAGCTCCTCCTGTCCACACCTAAAGCTCCTTTCCAGTGCCAAACCTATCCTTGCCCATGTCCCGTGACCAACCGTGTAACGCGCATCAACAATTCCAACAGTTCGTCGGAAATGATGCTACACCCCCACTTCACCTCCTGCAAAAACGAGAACGTTGTCCTTCCCTTGGTAGAACTCCTCTAACTTTCATTCCTTTCGTCAACAAAAAGAGAATGTAAAAACTATGGGAACCTTAATGAATTTCTATTGGGAGCCATGCTAGCCAAAACATAGTGAGGTGGTTAGCAGTGGTACTTTAGAGATAGGAGATGAGGTTTTTCTTTTTTATATAAAATTTATTTACCATAATGGGAGATACATATTACATAGTCATAGGATTGTGGTGTGTATGTGGGCGTAGTCCATTGGTGGTTAGTACTTCTTTTTGTTAGCCCATTCATCAAACCTACACCGCGCCGGCCGACCGACCGGCAATACCACTTTCACCATGGATATCTTTCTACATTCTTCTTCTTCTTCTTCTCCACATTGCCTGGCCAGCTTATGTGTTTGTGCGTGTGTTTGTATATATATATTCCTCTGTCAGTGACTTTTACTGCACAGTCCTGCACGAAAGTCTGTCGCCGTATTCTCATTAGGCCCACACTCAGCGCCATCACCAAACTTCCTTTAATTTTTTATTTCCTTTCTACTCGTCTTTATCATCTTCGCCTTCTTCTTCGTAAGTTTTTCACTTCTTCACCTATAATCATCTGTTTATGTAGTTAAATAATAACTAGGCTTGTAACTGTAAATTTATAAATAAATTTTAACATTCAATCAATTGTATTACTTCCTACACTGTTTCCAAAAATATCACTTAATTTTATTATTTTTTTTTATTTCACTTTTTTCTTCTTTTTTTTAATCTCATTTTTGAATAGTCCTATTTATTATTTATTAACTGAATTGATTGGGAATTAAGTAATTACCGGATCGAAGAGATTATATAAATATATATATACGTGGTGTGTAAATTAAGTATATAGATGTGATAAGGATGTGTAAATTTGTGAGCAAGGTTTTTCACAGTGCGTTTTAAAAATGAGTGACATCAATTACGAGCAACGTTGTGCTATCAGGTTTTGCTTCAGACTTGGGCACAGTGCAACGGAAACGTTTGAAAAAAACTGTGCCAGGCCTATGGAGACAATGTTTTGTCGAGAGCACAGGTTTTTAGGTGATTTAAGTCGTTTGCAGTAGGAAGGGAATCAATTGAAGACGAGCCTTGCAGCGGAAGGCCTTCATCTTCAAGAACCGACGAAAATGTTGGCAGAATCCGCGATCTCGTGTGTTCAGATCGTCGTTTTGCCAGTCCGAATGATCGGCGAAGAGTTGAATTTGACTCACACAACCGTTCATCAAATTTTGACTAATAAATTGGGGATGAGAAAAAATTTGTGCAAAAATGGTTCCGAAAAATCTTTCACAGGAGCGATTTCTATTAATGAGTATTTGGCCAGTAATAACATTCCTGTGGCTCCTCAGCCTCCTTATTCACCCGACTTGAGTCCATGTGACTTTTTTTTGTTCCCCAAATTGAAAAATCACCTGAAGGGACGTCATTTTGGAACATTGGAGAATATTCAAACAGCCGTAACCGACCAACTGAAGTCCATTCCAGTATCCGAGTTCCAGTACTGCTATGACGAATGGAAGAAACGTCTTCAGCGTTGTGTGGCTTCCCCAAGGTAGTTACTTTGAAGGGGACAATGTTGAATTGTAATTTTATTTGAATAAAAAAAAAATCTAAAAAATCAGTCTCATTACTTAATTTACACACCTCGTATATAAGATTTAGTCACCAATATTGTAAGATTGAGTAAAGAGTAAAATTGATGTCACTCATTTTTAAAATGCACTGAAAAAAACTTTGCTCACAAAAAAAGTCACTATGGACAGTGGCAACAACTCTAGCATTTTCAAATTTGCACTGGACGTATATCAGATGTTTACTTGCCCCACCACGCATGCGCCGCGTCTCCAGTGTTGCCATATTGAACACTAGAAAATCAGTCTCATTACTTAATTTACACACCTCGTATATATATATATGTATATAAAAAGACTGAAGTTTTATCAACATTAACAAGACCTGATAATTTTTGGTACAGTGATGGATGGAGTGCTTTCTTTCTATGATAATTAAGCGGGCAAGTGGTAAATGAAATGCACGTGTATCTACTATTATCAAAACTAGTTAAAAAAAAAGTCTAGCAAACTTATCACATTATCTGAAATATTTTTCTGAAAAAAAAAAGGAAGAAGATTTTCTGCGGAATATATGGATTAAATTTTTTTTTTAATGTTACATGGGTTTTTTGATTCATTGTTATTGATTTTTTTCTCTCTACTGTGCTACAATGAAATAATTCGTTAGTTTTCAACATATTATTTTATATATTTATGTGCTTTTAGTAAAACATACGTAAGTTTGATGAATAATTTATACGTACATTTATCACAATTACAAGATTTTTTCCTCTTTTTTTTTTTTTTTCAAGAAATTAAGACATATTTATAAAAATTATCTGCAAATAAATATAAGTGAATATATTAAAAAAAAAAAAGTAAAAAAAATATATAAATATATGAATACCCTGAGTACGTACTTATTATCAAACAAATAACGGAAACATTTGTCTTATTCTGGATATATTTTATTTTATTTTAAACTTTCTATTTAAAAATTATTCATTTCGAAGTATTTTTATGTAAGTAATATGCCTATCATATTTCATAGAACTAGACCAAAGCGGAAATGCTCAGGAATTTTTAGTCATAGTGTTAGATGAGTGTATGTATATCTGAAAATAGCTAGTAATGTACTATTTAGTCCAAAAAAAAAAAATATATTTTTTTTTATTTATTTTACTTTAAAAGGAAGTTTAAGAAAAATGTCTCAAATAAAAGTATTTATATATATATTTAGATAGTACACGAAGTTTAATTGAAAATCGTTGGTGCCGTTTTTTGAGAAAAACCCCAGAAAAAAAGTAAAAAAACAAAAAAAAAACAAAATCAGTGCAGTCATTTAAACCACCTGAGTGAATTTTCAACAAAACGTCAACAACGATTTTTCTTTTAAAGTTGGAGAATATGCTAATTTTTACGAGATATGTCTTATTATCTATTTAATTCTCAAATTTTAAATATACATAATATATGAAGTAGCTTTTTTTTTTTTTTAATGATAGTAAGAGGAACAGAAGTGAAGGGGCTAAAACAAAATTCAGTTTCTTCCAAATTCATGGTTCAACTCACATCTTTCTATTCTTTTTACCGTTAATTGCCTTAATTAATGCTTCAATGAAAATTAATTTAAAGTTTACATTTTTAAATAATTTAATGAAATGTAGTTTTCTAAAATATCTTTTTATTTTTTTTAATCTATTTTTATTAAATATTGTTTTTATCTATTTTTTTTTTTTTTTTAGTTTAAAATTAATTAATAATGGGTGGATTATTTTTAGCGTATTATATTTATAGGATCCGTTAGAAAGAGTTCTTTAAACTTTCGTATACCAATGATGATCTTTTTTTTGCATTTCGAATTCAGTCCGGTATAGCATTTCGAATATTATCCGTTTAAAGAAATTCGTTGGTGCTTTTTTTTTTTTTTTTTTTTATAGAAAATTCCATTACATTAATATCGATTTTCCTGGAGAAATTGCCTCTTGCTTGTAGCGAGTAACTAGTTATCTCTCTCTCTATTTTTGCCTTAACTTGTACTATTCCAAGTTTTCCTTAAACTCTTCAGAGTCAGGCAGTGATTTGTTGAAGAGTCTTGAACTTTTCAGTTTTATAGAAAGTTGGATTTCCAAGATTCTCTTCAAGATTTTGAAAATGTTTTTCAGAATCTTCTTATTTCTGCTTGGATTTTGTTCAACAAACACGCTTCAAGTGATATCAAATGTATACAATTGGATCTTTAGAATCTTTAAATAATTCGTCCTTAATTTTACTATTACTTACTCTTATTCCTAGTAAGAGGAAGTATTGTAATAGTGTCAACTTTTCGATATCGAATTTTCACCGGAAATATCCGTTTTGAGATCCCCTGTGCCCAGAAAAGTGGTTTTTAGCAAATGGTCTGTGTGTGTGTGTGCGTGCATGTATGTGAACAGCATAGCTCAAAAGTATCACCATGGGATTTGAAAGTACATTACATGTCAAAATTCCACAACCGGATGTACCACTTTAGTAGTTTTTTTTTTTGTTTTTTTTTTACTTTTTTCAATTTTCTCAAAAAATGGCTTTGACGATTTTCTTCAAACTTGGTACATTAACTACGCATTGAAAGAGTTACAACTTTTATTTGAAACATTTCTCTGGGGAAAATTCATTTAAGGGTACTTTTGGGAGAGGGGTCGGGTTAAGTTTTTCTATAAAATGCTATCATAGTTGATTATACAATTCTATCATCCAAAACAAAATCAATTAGAAATAAATAGATGGCTGAAATTCCGAGTTTTAAGAAAATTAGTAAACCGGAAGTGCGCTTTTACTGAACAGTTTTTTTCAGTTTTCGACGAATTTCATTAAATTTGGTATACTAACTATAAAATTGGTCAATTATAATTTTGAGAACTGGAGTAAGAGAAGGTTGTGTGACTGTTTCACACCAGATTTTTTTTTCTATAGTTTACGTTGTTGTACGGCTAAATTTTAGCATTAATTACTTGATATTGACGTAACGATTGTCATGTTAATTCCTCATTTTTCTTAAATATATCCCAAGTATGGCTTCCTAAGTGACTTATAAAAAAAAAAATTCTGTTCTTAAAATTAAGATTAAAATTTCAAATAAGTCAGACATTTTATATACATAGACTGGACTATACACTAGAATTACACGCCAATTGGCTCACCTAGTATTAAACTAGTACTATTTTCACTTCCTTTTCTTTTTTTTTTTATTCCTGCACCAACTAGACTAACGGCAGTGCAGCACTGAATAGACGACGACATTCCTTGGACCAATATCAATGTGACATTAAGTAAGGGCGCCTCATGAACTTACTACCCAGATAAATAGATGAACTTTATACCTCACTGTCTAGACTTTACCCTTATTCTTAAAACTATATTCTTTATAAATCCTTTGAACACACTCTATTGTAATATTAAAAAAAAAAAAATGCATAAAATACAAAAAAGATACATAAATGATGAACGGGGAGTTTTAAAAAGAAAGGTCGCTTCATTGGGAAAAAAATGATGAGCTCTGCCTATTCTTTCATACTAAAGGTTTATCCCTTTGGTTTTTCATACAAAAAATTCCTTTTTTTTTTGTATGTACCTAAATGACATTATTCTCTGCTAGTAGATCTTTTTTAAGAAATATTACTTGTTATACACAATTTGACATCATCAGTTATCTATTATTTATATTTTCCCCTAACTATTATATTAGAGGAAGCATTTTGTAATATATATATATAAATCTGACGTGAAACACACACACACACAACTTTCTCTTACTTCAGTTTTCAAAATTAAAATTGACAAATGTTAACGTTAGTGTGTATCACATTTAATGAGATTCGTTAGAGAGTTCGTCGAAATTCGTGGAAAACTAAAAAAAAAAAATCTTCAGTAAAAGCGCATTTCCGGTTTATTAATTTTCTAAAAACTCGGAATTTTGGCCATTTTTTGTTGTTTTTTTTTTAATTTTTTATTTCTAATTAATTTTGTTTGGATGGTAGAACTGTATAATCAACTACGATAGCATTTTAGAGAAAAACCTAGCCCCCCACCTTTCTCCAATCCAAAAAGCCCCCTTTATCAAGAAGACATTATCAAGAATAATGTTGTAAATAAAAGTTGTAGCTCTTTATGTGTATAGTGCACAAACCTATTATAAAGAAAATCATTGCACCCGATTTTGTGAAAATACCAGAAAACTGAAAAACATAATTCACTAAAAACATACTTCCGGTCCTCCTATATTTTTCAAACTTGGAATTTTCAACAGCATATTTAAGTGTAATTAATACTATTTTTTACGACAGAATTGTATAGTAAAGTGAAATAACACTTTAAAGGAAAACCTAACACCACCCTTCCACCAAAAAGTGCTCTTAAAATAAATTTTCCCAAAGAAATGTATCAAATAAAAGTTGTAGCACTCTGTATTTGTACTTGATATACCATGTTTCAAGAAAATCATCGTAACCGTTTTTTGAGAAAATCGCAAGAAAGTGAAAAAAAGTGCTAAAAGTAAAGTGGTACTTCCGGTTTTAGAATTTTGACAGATAACGAACTGTCGTCAGATCCCATGGTGATACCTAAACGTAATATCAAGTTTGAACTTTCTACGAATTTTCATTTTTGAGCTGTTAACATACACAAACAGACCATTTTCTAAAAACCACCTTTTTTGGACTCAGGGGACCTCAAAACGGATATTTCCGGTGAAAACTGGATATCAAAAATTTGACACGATTACAATACTTACACTAGGAATAAGAGAGAATAAAAATCGCAGTAAGCCCCATATTTTTGTAGTAGATGTTTTTTAGTTTGTGTATCACCAAAGTCAGTGTCATATGTAATGACATGGAAAGTCATACCAATGTCAAAGTGGTTCCAGCCAGCTGCTATCTTAACAAAAGATGGCAGTAATAAAAGAGCAATTTATAACCAGCGACCTAGCAGGCCGCCGTCTTCAAGACAATGCCGGCCAAACAAACAACAAAGCCCTTTTCAATACTTTACATCAAAGCAAGCACCGATAAGGTTGGCCACTGACCTAAATGTTCGTCAGTCAAAATCTACTTCAACTGGATAGTCCCCTCTCAATTATTATTATTATTCATTACGTGCTTATTTAAAACAAGGGACTTAACTTTCCTTATTAATTATATTATATTTTTGTGAGAAAATTGATTGTATTTCCCTCTTATCAATTCAAGAGGAATTTCAAGTACGAAAACATACTAATTTTACATACAGACAAAGGCCAACTTTGTTCGTGGACAACTAATAAATTGTAAAGTCCACGTAAAAAATTATTGAGAGAAATTACTGTGGGTATTTTGTACTTCTTATTTTTTTGTAAATCATTTAATCTTAAATTTTTGTATAGTAAATTTTTACAAATTAATCTTAAACCAACTTATTATTATTAGATAAGTTTATTTGGACAGTGTTAACAAATTCCCATAACATTTAATAAAAAAATATACTATAACTCCCATAAAATCTGTCTGTTATTGCTTGCTGGCAGTTTAACATATTTTACATAACTAATATGTCAAGGTATTATAAATTATTTCCTGGATATTAACTTATATTAAATTGAAAATGTCAGTAAATATGTGTTAAAGTGAATTAATTCTTATGTTTTTTTTAGCTTATTACATTGATTTATAATAATAATTCCTTCAGGGTCCTTTTTTTATTTTTATTTTGACGAGGCCATTTTTAGAACAGAATTGCTGTTTTGTGGTGACGATTCATGAAGATTGACTGTTCTGGTTGTGAGATGCTTTCAAGAACTCCTTATCCACATCCCCCTGCTGTAGGATCAATTTAATCTGCTACACTCGTAAAGCTGGCAAATGATGTCTCTTTCTCTCTCTCTCTCTCTCTCTCTCTCTCTCTCTAAGAATTCTCCTATAATAGTGCTCTCTGTTAATATGATTGTCGATGCTGTCTTCTAGAATGGGCCTTCCTATATTTTTTTTTTCGTTTTTTGTACAAGAAGCAAATTTCATTTCATTGAAACAATAAACAAATTGTACCACCATCCTGATCAGAATTAGTGTATTATGAACGGAACATAGCACGTGCTGGCCCCGCCTGTGAATATATATTGTCTGTTTTTGTTTTTTTCTACATCCTGTGTGTAAGTCACAGCCTCCTCATATACATGTACCATTTTAACTTTCTTCAACATTGTAGGCTTCCTTCCATTTCTAAAAAAAAAATAAAAAAACAGTTCTTTTTGTTCTACTTTTTATTTTATTTTTTTATATTGTACATTATTAATTATAGTTTACGACCTATTTTTGCCTTGTTTCAAACTCCCCAAATAAAATTAATTTTCTAGATTATTATTATCATTATTGAAACTAGGTGCCTAATGGCTTGGGACCTAATGGGTTTTTATCCCCCCCCGTTTCCCTCCAATTCATCCCCCTAATCCTTTACTTTTAGGGTGTGTTTGTGGAATTTTGTAGAGTTAAATTTCAAATTTTTATATGGAATTGGTTCCGTATTTTTGGTGGTGCGCTCGGTTGGGCCACAGTGTAAACACTTTTCTCCCTGCTAGGTTAGTAGGTAGTTACTTATACCTTATCAACATATTTATGTTAGCACAATTATCCCCCCCCCCAATTAATCTCCACTCGGTAGTCTACCGGTTTGTCTCCAATATCCTAAGACATCCTTCAACTCCAACTCACCCAGGCAATCCCGCGAGATTTAGTGCCCTCCCAAATACACGAAACCTAGTACCAGCGAAACGGGGATACTGGCATAAGTAGTGATACACCGTTTCCCTAACTCCATTATCACAGTTCTGACATATGGGACTAAACGTCCTCGCTAATTATGCAAATGATTAGACACCCATGTGTGTCCAGTCACTACACCCACCGAGTTCCTCAGTCCTGTCCTTCTAAGGGGCAGAAGGTAATCTGAAACCTCCTGCTTGGTTCCTTTGATGAATGTTTTAGCCTGACGAGTTCCCGGCAGTTTGCTGCAGTTAGACTGCCTGTATAAGTTATATCAAGTCAATTTTACAAAAAAAACATCCTGATGATAGGTGAACGCTCGATACCGGTGGATGACCACAAAAAAGAATCAGACACTATAATGGAGTTGATGAGGAGAGAAATTGGGTTTGATTAATTAGACAAGATATGAAGACACTGTTATAATATAGCCTATAAGCTTACACAAACTGCACTGGACTTGTAATGATTTTTATAGAATAAAAGGTGGGAGTAGAGATATGACACGATGCGATGTACATGGTTGAATCTGATAGATAAATGTCTAGGTCTCTCACTGGCTTATATACAGGTTCTCCCCTCTCTAGCCTGCTTAAGTCAGAGAGTACCAGAGAGGGTCTGTCTTCTCTTTCTTAATTCTCTCGTCTGTCTTCTCTCTCTTGCTGATATAATTCTCTCTTACTATTACAGACACTATTACGGAAAATATCTCTAATAAACTTATCATTTTAAGCATCTAATTTGCATTATTTGTTTGTTTTTGTGTGAGTTTTGCCAACTACAAATACCTTACATTTTTTACTTTCACTTACTACTGTAAGTGAAAAGTAAAAGTGATGTAATATCCGATTTTCAAAGTTATATTTTCAACGGAAATACATATTTCTCGATCTCCAGAACACGAAAGTGTTTTTTTTTTTTTTAAGTAAAAGTAACGTGTGATTATATCTCTAAATGCGCAAAACATTTTTTTTTTTAAATCTGACACTATCTCAATTATTCTCTTATAAGAAGAGAAAAGAAACATCTACTTATCTACCTTTCTCTAAACTAAATCAGTGGCCTAAATCTTAAGATGCTATCAATTCACTTGTTTTTCTCTTGTACTATAAATATTTTTGGAAAACCCATATATTATGAATATGTAATACTTTTAATGATGTTATGGTATTCCCCCTATACATATAGATTTATTTTTACAAGTTTTGTATAAGGTTTTTTTTTTTATTATTTTCTGTTCTTATGAAATGATGGTGAATTGTTTTGATGCATAGTCATCATATGTATGACTCAAAATTTTGAAGTAATATTGTTTTAATTATGCAACCAACAATTAAAGTAAAAGCTAACTAAAATTACTTATTTATAAACTAAACAGATGGTTTATAGCGAATAGTAGTAATTCTTCACGATTTTTCGTTCTTATATTTCACGCAAATCCCATCTTATACGATACTTACTGATTGTATATTTGAATGAAGAGGTCCTCAAAGATTTCATTGTGTGATTTTTTTAGTGATTAGTTAATTTAATTTCATCTTTGTTTTTTAAAGGATAAATTCATCCTTCCAAAAAATAAGCCCTAATTTTTGGGTGAAAATAGTTTAGAAACTATTGTATTGTGTCACAACCCCTGTAATGTTCACATAGCTCATAGTAGAAGGCTTTAAACACACGGTCCTTTAAATCGAAATATATAACACATAAATCTTTCTGCGGCATATACTCGTGGCAGTGATGAAATCAGTTTTTGCGGATTGGATAATCAATAAAGTTGCATCTTGATGTGGAAGACCAGGGTCCAAGTGAGGATTTTTCAAGAGCTCCCTTTGCAAAAACAATCCATAACAGCCTCACTTGTTCAGCTAGAGCGCTTATAGGACTTGAAGTATTAAGGAAAAGATCTTGTTCACGGGTCACTGTTTATTTAGGTAACATATGGGGATCAGAGACATTTTTCGAGGTAGCCTGCTTCATTTTGTGGTCATCGACCGGTTTCGGGCGTTCGCCCATCTTCAGGATGCGTTTTTTAGACAGTGTGACAACACAGACTCGCACAGAGCAAAGTTAGTTTCACACTAACTGGGTGAAAATAGTTTAGAAAATAAGTGAGTGTGAAACTAACTTTGCTCTGTGCCGAGTCTGTGTTGTCACACTGTCTAAAAAAACGCATCCTGAAGATGGGCGAACGCCCGAAACCGGTCGATGACCACAAAATGAAGCAGGCTACCACGGAAAATGTCTCTGATGCTTTCCAGCACTGCGGAACCATCCACCACAATAACATATGGGGCTTATTGGATTTGGACAATAGTGGTTATTGCAGGTTTTTTTTTATTGAGGAAGGAATATACAGCTTCATGTTCTCCGCTATTACGAGGGCCTGTCAATAGCGAGATTCCTTCATTTGGCAGGGACCTGTCAGAGACCTTTGGAACCTATACGTGAATACGACTTGCATAGATGATGGAAGCCGTCCATTCAACTTATGTTAACTAGTGAAGTCAGTTTGTCTTTGTAAGTTGTGGATGACTTGAACTTAAAATCACTCCTCTTCTTTCTTTCTAATATATTTCTCAAAATTGTACAATCAATGGCTACTTAAAATACTAATCTTATTAACCTGCATTAATTCCAATTGATTTTTGATTGTTTACTATTTATTCGTAAATTAAACTAGAATTTAAAAACTTTACTAGGTTCTCCACTTGAGAAAGATGTTTTAAGTTTTGCAGGAACTGAAAGTACTATAGAGTTCGAAGTACTTGATTTAGATTTAGATTTTCTGTAGATGATTAAGGCAAGAAGCTAGTAACTTTTAATTTTCTTTTTTTTTATGTTTCTGCCATGTAACAGAAGTGTATGTTTAAAAATTCTTTCTCCATATCTTCCCGTCTTTCTATATATAGGAAATAAATCTTTATAAAGGCAGGAAACTCTGTCGAAACGTTGGCATAATTTGAATGTTTCTTTCTTGACCGATCCTCATCAAATTTCTTCATAACATAATTCATTAACGGTCAACAAATTCTTTTATATTAGATAATAATGTAATTTTGCTATTTAGTATCTGGCAGCATATTGGGATAGCTCTCGATCTGGTACATGTGGTCTTATTTCCTTGGAGAGTTTCCAACATTGAGTAAAAAAATATAGCAAACTGTAGATAGTAGTGGTGGAGCCTGGCTGCAAATGCAAGAAACGATGATGGGAACACTGCGTGCTGATTTCCCGGTCTCGTTCCAATAAAAACAAAAAAAAAACAAAAAAAAAAAAAACCACCGTTGGCAGGACTTGATACAGCTTGGAGCTGTTCAACCTGACGGAAAAATTCGTGGTTGAAAATATGAGATATTACGTACCGAAAGATTATTTGTTGTACAGCTTTACAGTTTAGCAGTCATAGCAGAAGTTAGGGAATTTCATTGGTACACAGAATTTGTTACATTAGCACTGCCTTTCAGTGAACGATGGATTTAATTAGATTAATTAAATACGATAAAAAGAATTATAATGTAAATAATAATAATAATAATAATATTATATACAATAATAATCTAGGCTGGTTATAATTTCTATATAATATGGGAACTGCTAGATATATATATTGGCAAACTAATTGCGTAAGAGTTGTAAATGTTGTGTAAGATTAGAAGACTGTGTATGTGTATGTGTGTCTATATGTCTATGTGCGCTAACTGGTATATACACTTTTAAGAGCTGCTGAACAACTTCCTCAGGGCAGACCTTGCCCCGGTTGCCGGCCGACCTTGTCGAGGCTACGCCCTCTTCACCACTATAAGTTGAGTACGGCTGCCTCATGGCTCACCTTATCCTAACCCTCTCTCACTCCTTCCTCAGTATACTATTGAAAATAACACACACACATATATATATATTCAACCTTTTCAGTTTGTAACCATAGCAAACTGGTCACGAATTTGATACAAACCCCCTTCCCACCCCCCCATTAAATGTGTAAAGATTATAGTGAAGAACCACCTCACTGTTTTAGTTAACTACAAACTACTTACTGTGTTTTTGTGTATATATACACATCTTCATTCTTTTTTTTTTAAATCTTTTTATTATCATTATAATAATTGGATAATTCTTTCTTCTAATAAAAATTAAATCAAAATGATAATAAAATAAATGATAATTTTTTAGAAAGTTTTTATTTTTTGCTGTTGTTATCTTAATTAAAATGTCAAGGACGTAAATGGGATAATGTTAAATGCTTACGGTTATTAAAAGTATATACATGTACAGCATTTATAAGTAGAATTATTTTACTGTAGGCTTTACAATTCTCAATTGATCTCAATTATATCACAAGATAAATGCACCGTTTAGTTTGATAGTAAAAATTATAACTAATTTTCATTTTTTGTTATAAAAATAATAAAATGAAATTTATTGAAATTTAATTTTATATTTTTAATTATTTTTATATATTACTTTCTCTTACTACTGCTTTTAAATAATGATAATACGTTTGTGTCAGATTTTTGAAACTGAATTTTTAGACATACGATATGGGTCTCCTGAGGGACAGGAAGATGTTTTTTAGCCATGTTATCCATTCAGATTACATCATGCAATCCGATAAATGATTGGACTAAACTCGTTAACCAGGATTAGTGCTATCTGGTTGAAGTTTTATTATTATTTACTTTCACTGATTTCTAGTAAGAAGAAGTATTGCGATCAGCCCCAACGATTTTTTTAGAACTTGCTTCATCAGCTGAACATATAAAGAGCTTACTTGTAGCATATATCATTCACACTTAGAAGAAAAATCCTTTCTTCTATATACGTACTATAACCAAACTCCTCTACCAACCGCTGATGTTGTCCGCTATGAAATGTTTTTGGTGTGGTTTTGTTGTATGTTCGTAGCGGCTTGTGTAGCACTAGCGGTTTAGTAAAAGGGCTTGTAAGTTTTAAGAGAGAGAAGTATCAGAAATAATCAAGAGAGCACCACTGTTTTTAAACTAAATATATTTATTCACTAATTCAATTTAAGTAATTTACAATATCACAACAATATCTTCATAAATCAGATGTTTATTTAGAATAAAGGCAAATCACTATCATTGGCACTGAGTTTAAGGAGAGCGATTCCTGAAGCAAGTGTTCTGGCTTGAAGATCTGTTTCAGACTGTCTTGAAAGAATGTCTTCTCTTCATAGTTCAAATCCTTTCAAAAAAATGCTGGTATGTCTGGAGGGAGTTTTATAGTTTTACCCTAACTGTTTCTTGCCTTTTGTCTCTTGGTTTGCATTGACCTAGATTGTAGTGCCTGGCTCTATCCCCATCACTAAAATACACTATTTGAACTAGCTAATTTTCACAAAATTATTTTACTAAACTATTTTCCAAAACTATTATTTTTCCATTTCGTTCTTTTACTACATTATCCCGCTATCTTGGGCTGTAAATCGAGAAAAGACTAACATAGAATCCACAAACCCGACTTAAGCGACAAGAAATGAATACACGTTAAAGACACGTGAAAACAGATCTCGACTACCACTAGAAAACAAACGATTCATATACAGCACTCTACTTAAACCAATATGGACCTAAGAGGCCGAACTTGTGGGGCCACCTCTAACCTCCTAAAAATCCAAAGTTTACAATATAAAATCCTTCGAAGTATCGTCAATCTGTTTACCATATGTCCAACTATGTAACCATTCATAATGACCTAATATACATATTGCACGTAATGTGTCCAGTGTTAGGGGGCTTATATGGCCTGGCTCTTTGGGGAGAACAAATCGACGGCGTCAATATAATTAAACAGACAGAACTGGAGGGAGAGTACACTAATCTATGGGTGTCTCAATAGACCCATGGAGGTCGTGGTGAGATGTAGGCTAAATAGCCAACCCCACAGAATCTATACAGGAAGCACGCCACGAAAACAATATACGGAATACCGTGATTGGGCCTAGGTCTATTCAAATGATTTTTGTTTTCCTTTTTTATTTAAGGCGCGTCAACATCTGGGGTCGCCATTATAATGGAGTTGTTGAGGAGAGAAATGAGGTTTGATTAAATGAACGAGATATGAAGACACTAATCTAATGTAGCTAAGTTTACACTAACTGCACTGGACTTTATAATGAAAATGAAGATATGACACGATGCGATGTACAGTTGTGTGGTTGTATCTGATAGATCCTTTAGATAGATTCCCACTGGCTTATATACACAGGTTCTCCCACTCTAGGCTGCCTAAGTCAGAGAGTAGTCTCTGTTAACCAGAAAGGGCCTCTCTTCTCTCTGCTGTGGTTGCATTATCTTGATGTAATGGTACCGCAAAGATAATGCAACCACAGCAGAGAGAAGAGAGGCCCTTTCTAGTTAACAGAGACTACTCTCTGACTTAGGCAGAAAGGACCTCTCTTCTCTCTGCTGTGGTTGCATTATCTTTGCGGTACCATTACACCATTGGCGCCCGGAACCTTCTCAGTGCACTGCTGGCTGCCGAAGAGTGTTCTCTCGTTACAGACAACATTGTTCATCACCGGACAATGAGCTGTAGAGGCTCCTAGGAAGAGAAAAATCTAAGGGTAGCACTGCTGGATTTCAACCCGGGACCTCCGGCATTGCTAGTCTAGCGCGCTATCACTTAGCTAATCCTTTCCCTTATTCAAATGATTGAATGTACTATTAGATTATTTGATTGTAGTGTTTAGCAAACATAAATAGAAGTTGTGAGTAAAATAAAATTTTTAAACTAATTTCAGCAGTTTGTTAAAATAACATCGTAAATTTAATTAATATTATAAGAAACCTTGAAAATGCTGGAGGTTAAATACCAACAGGTTATTGTTACCGTCTGTTTAAACATTTCTGTGTTTAGTTTCCATATTGCTGCACCATTTTAATATAAAGTTTTCTTTGAAAAACAATCTAGAGTCCCTGATTCTATTAATCCAAAATATCTTTCAGAAATGATATCGATATATTCATTGCACAGTTACAAGTTGGCCGCGTAATAATAGAAATAATTTTAATGTTGTCATTTTCAGTTGCATAATTTGATGGGATCTAAAGTTGAGAACTTGTTGATTGAATTTCAAGTTCAAGGCTAATACATCGGTGGATAATTCTTTTGGTACTTCGATAGGATAAAATCTACCGGAAGTAATTTTAAAGATATTAAGATTAAAATAGTTTGAACCAAAAATTATTTAAAAAAAAAAAAAGAAGGAAAAAATGAATGGACAGGTGAAAGTCTAATAATTTAAATGTTTTACATATCTTTCACTTTAGTCAATTATATATCCTATTATCACCTGTGAAAAGAAGTCATTCACACAGTTATATCCGCCGTTGTATGTATCCACAAGTTGTTTGAAACTTCCGAGAAAGGAATAGGAGCGCCGCCCGGAGAGAGCTGGACATTCATCTAAAAAAAAATGATTCATATCTCACTTCTCCCTCCCTACCTTTATAATTCCATTTGTAAATTGTCGTGTTTTTTTTTCTTCCCTCTGTTTTTTTTTTTGCATAATTAGTACATTGTTCTTTTTAGTAGAAATACAAATTTTTTACTCCAAAAATGTAATAAAATAAGTTTTTTTTTTTTTTTAAAAAAAAAGACGTTGCTCAGCCCAAAAACTTGAACTGCCCAGTTTAAGAATTATTTTTTTTTTTTTTAGTTATGAAACACTAAACACCAACTTTTATTATTATTTATTTATTTATTTATTTTTATTAGTATTATAACTATTTTTGGCTTTTATTATTCTACTACTTTTTTTTTTATATTTTATTTATTTATTTATTTTATTTTATCAAATTATATTCAACCTTGTAGAAAATAAAGATTTTGTTAGAAATAAAACACTAACAGCGGTTTTTAGATAAAAAGGAATAACCAAAAATTTACAAAAAAAAAAGTATTCCTTATGTTTGGGAAGCTGCGACATAAAAAAAAAAAATAAAAAAATAAATAAATCCAAGGTGAAAGACCTCCGTCATATTGCGCCATCTTATGACAACTAAAAAGGAGAACTGGGGAAGTTACGTGTACGTAGGTGGGCAAATTTAAAGCGACCTCCAGACAATTTAATTTTAATTTTTTTTATTATTTTATTAGTTTAAAAAAAAAAAAAATATTTGTTATTCATCTTTTTAATGGAAAAAAGAAAAGAAAAAATAATTAAATACTTTAATTTCAATAAAAAGGGCCTTTTTATATTATGGGTAAATTTTTAAGTTATAATACTTATTTATGAATTGTCATTATATTTTATACAAATAAATTAATGGTTTTTTTGGAGGGGGTTTATTACTAAAATATTCATTATCTGCTTACTAAACACTTTGGTGTTAAGAAGAATCTATACAACCTGAGAGCTAAGGCAGTTGAGTAGCTTAATGAACTTTCCAAAAAAATCAATTAGTTATAAAAGTAATAATAGGGAATTAGTCATTGTATAGTTATAATACGAAGTATGGAGAGAATGATAAAAACCTGAAAAAAAAAAAAAATCCAAACATGATAGATTTATTTATTACCCAGTTAAAAATTTCACATGTGACTGAAAATGCACACACATGTATGTGCATCTGAAATTTAATTAGGCCATACAAAAAAATAAGCCGCAATTCTTTTCACAATACATTAGATTCATAGTAATATTTATATAATAGAGACGATAGAAACGTGTAAAATAATATATTGAAAAAACATTTTAAAGGAAAGCCTAACTTCACAAATTTTTCCCCCTAAAACACTTCTTCAATGAATTTTCCCCGGAAAAATTGCTTCAAATGAAAAGTTGGTAGCTCTTTAAAAAATTTGTTTAGTCAAGATTACCAAAGTTTAAATAAAAACCTTTGAAACCGTTTTCGAGAAATTCATCTGAAAAGTGACAATTACATCAAACGTAGAATACATTTTTTCATTTTTTTTTTTATCTTTTGTTGACATATATTTGAAAATTTATTGGGTGTTTTGTTTTTTAAATTAAACAAAAAAAAAAAAAAATCGGTGTTTAATGCAGGGACAGACAGGTTGCGTTAGTGTCGTTTTTGCCAGATATCTTAAGTTATTTTGTGTTTTATTTTTTTTATTTAAAGTTAAATTAATTTAATAATTCTTTTTTTATTTTAAATAATGATTATATATAAGTGAAATTAATAAAATATAAAAAAATATCCTAGTTTTATATTGGTATAATTAGTATTTATTGGGTGATAAACTGTGTTCATTGCTGTAGTTAAGATTACATATCAACGTTTAAGGTAAATCGAGTAGGTAATTTTTTGTTAGTACAAATTGTTTCTTTGTCATGATAAATCTTTTGTACTTGCTTTTCAATATGAGAGTCATACGGTATTTATCAAATAAGTTTCCTCAATACTGAGGCTTTCCTCAACCGATTATATCGTTCAGTTTTTCCTTCCAATTCTCTCTTTCCACTGCATCCTCTGCGCGAAGTCCATTTCTATTGAGAGACTGCATCAGAAGATCTAACCAAGTTTTCCTGGGCCGCCCTTTCTTTCTCCTGCGGTCTACTTCCCATTCCATCATCTGCCTCGCCACCCTTTCATCCTCTAACCTCTAAATACATGTCCAAACCAGCACAGCTTTCTTTCCTCAATCCGTTCCAGAACAATTTGCTTGACTTGCATTAAATCCCTTATTTCTTCATTCCTTCTCCTTTCTAATTTCGAAACTCTAGCAGATCTTCTCCAAAAATCCATCTCAGTTCCAAGGAATCTGCGCCCGTAAGCTTCAGTTAGGGTCCATGTCTCTGCTCCATATAGCAATATACTTTCCACGATTCCATTGTAAATTAACTTTTCCGTAGGTTCAGAATATTGCTACTCCATAAAACCGAATTCAGCATTCCAATAGCTCTTTTAGCACTCCTGATTCTTCCGCTTATACCAAAATAAGTACTTCCCTAAATTCGTTAAAGTCAGTCGTCTATTCAGTAAAATAGTATTTTCAGTCTACCGATATTATTGTAATGTTACTTTAGTAATGTCTAAACGAAATATCAATTAAAAAAAACAAACACTTTTTTCAGATTCAGGAAACATATTTTGAGATTCTTATAGCAGTTAAAGAAAGTGAAACCTTTTAACCTTATGTATATAAGGTATATAAAACTTTTATGTCCGATTCAATGTTATTAAACGGTGTATACCAAATTTGAAACTTCCTGAGGATATTTTGTATACATGCTTTATTCACAAGTACGTGCATTACACCCACACACATGATTCGGATAAAAACATTTTGTTTCGTATTTAAGGTTTCTCAAAATATGTTATTTCCGGTTGAAAACTACATGACATTCATGCGAATACGACAAAAGTTTTTGATATTAGTTTAGAACAGAAGAAAACCTAACAACGACAGGGGTCACATTCAGTTCATTTAAAATATCCAACATCAAGGTGTTTATTTCTTGGTAACAGTGGATTCATTCATTTTGAAAAACAAATATTTAAGTTTTCTAAAGACTAAATATAAATATTTATATAAACTTTGAAATAAAAATTTTTCTTTAAAATGACTTTACATTTCGATATGGGAATTCCTATCAGTTTTTTTTTTTGTTTTTTTTTTTTAATCCATCAACATAAAACAAGTCATTTATTTCCCGAGAAAGACGTCATACTTCTGCATTATTCTAAATTTAGAAATTCTGTTATTATTTTTACATTTTTTTTTGTGATTCAAGATATATTTAGTGAGATTTTTCGATATTCCAGTTATTATTATTATTATTATTTTGTTTTTATGTTTGTTCTTTCTAGTAAATATTCAACTTCATTTAAATAACAGTAAAAGTAGTTTGAAATTTTTAGAGCAATAGAAGGCCATGTTTAATTCTTAAATGATTTGGTATCCAGCCACGTGGATAGACAGTTTTGATTATTTGTGTTTCCTTTTCAATTCCACTTCCTTCTAAATCTGGATCAGATTAATTGTTTCTTCTTTCTTCATCATCATCTTCTTCTTTTTTCTAAAAGAAATTAGTCTTTATTAAAAAGAATTTTTTTATTTTAAGAAGAATGTTGTCCACAAATTAAATTTTTGTGTGTGTGTATTACTGTATTGTATACATGTCCATAGCTCTTTATTTTGTCATTTTAAAAATAGTTAATCGAACATCTATTGTCATCCACTTTTGTCATATCGATTTGACTTTTGTCAATTTTTATGTAAGTTGGATTGACTGTTCATAAATTTTTTAATAAATTATTATCTGCAAACGACATTTTAAGGCTAATTTTTAATCATATATCAATAAAATATGACTTTTTTTGTCTTTTAAAAATTTAATTTAATTTATACCTAAATAAATTCTAGAATTTCAGAACAATTTTTGTTCACCGTTTTTACGACGAAAAACAAAAATATATTGTTAGAATTTAAATTATATTTTTGTTCTTTGACAATCTCATGCTTTTAGACCATTTTCAATATGATTACTAGAACAACAAACAATTTACAGCTACTTTTGGATATAATAATTTTTATAAAAACAAAAAAAAAAAAGAAAATATAATAAGGAAGGGTTAGCTCAGTGGTAGCGCGCTGGACTAGCAACGCGGAGGTCCCGGGTTCAAGTCCAGCTGTTTATAGATTTTTTTTCTTCCTAGGATCTTCTTATTGCTCACTGTCCAGTAATGGACAATGTTGTCTGTAACGAAAGAACACTGTCCGGAGGCCGGCATTGTATGGAGAAGTCTCACTTGTTTTGGGGTAGCTATATAGGCTCAGAAGTGCTTCTTCGGATAGCATAGGCACTACAGACAATTAAAAAATTAAAAATAAATTAGCCAATTCATTTCTTACTCTGTTCATTTGTGTGTTTCACTGCCACAAATACATATTATCATAATTAATATGTGGTTAATTTGTATTATGAAGAAAATTTGGTGAGGATAGGTCAAGAAAAAAACTATTCAATTATGCCAACATTTCGACAGAATTTCCTGTCTTTAGCAAGGCTTTAATATATAAGAAAGTCGTAAAGATATGGAGAAAGAATTTTTTAACATACACTATTGTTTTTTTTTGTTGTTTTTTTTATTACGCCATTTACAGGGCTTTTTCAGCCATCAGGTATTTAGCAGTCCAGTATATTGCGGAGTTCTTCTCCATGTCATTCCTATAAACTTTATCGCGGACAATATCCAGAGACTGGCAGGAGTTTAGATGTCCAGCATCCCTCGGCTCCTCTAGGCAGTGGGGACATATGGGGGAGTCAATAACTCCTATCCTATTCAGGTGAACCTGGAGATAGTCGTGCCCAGTCAGAAGGCGGAAATTGACTGTGGCTACTTTTCTTGGCACGCAACTGGGCAGGGGCTGTCTAATCAGTATTTCCCCATC
Source organism: Triatoma infestans (assembly GCA_011037195.1). Taxonomy (NCBI): domain Eukaryota; kingdom Metazoa; phylum Arthropoda; class Insecta; order Hemiptera; family Reduviidae; genus Triatoma; species Triatoma infestans. Next base: position 84,760 of record JAAEAF010001462.1, on the reverse strand, counting down.
GTTTACCGCTCGCCTTTTGCTTACGCGATGTATGTAAAGCTTCGTTGACTCTTTCTTTTATTTCACGACAAGCACCTTCGTAGCTGATAGCTTCTGTAGGAGGGGGTAAAAGACTACTGCCTTTTTTGGCCAAATTGTCGGCCTTTTCGTTTTCAGTGGTGCCACAGTGACTGGGGATCCACTGGAGAACAAATACACTCTTGTTACATCATAGAGGAAAATTAAAAGTTAATTTAATTTTTTTTTTCCTGTAGATGATTTCAGACAAGACACTAGTAAACTTTTAATTTACCTTTTTATGTTTTTGTGATATAACAAATCTGTATGTTTTAAAAATTCTTTCTCCCATATCTTCACGACTTTCTATATATTAAAGCCTTGATAAAGACAGGAAACTCTGTCGGAAACGTTGGCATAATTGAATTTTTTTTTTTTTTGACCGATCCTCACCAAATTTTGTTTCATAACATATGATTCTTCAACGTTCAACAAAAATTCCTTTATGTTAATTTGTATTTTATTCTGTAATTATCAAAATTTTAATTAGAATCACTTAAAAAAAATTTACACTAAGACTACTGGAGAGATCATGGCCACCAACCACCAGCTAGGATATACATAATTCATAGTTTATTAGAGCTACCTTCATGTTGATTCTGAGCCGAACCCTGATATTAGTTTACTGCCCCATAAATATAGATTTTTTTCACCCTCCGTGATAGTTGCAGAGAAAGAAAAGTTAAAGAGAGAATTCTTAAGCTTTCAATTTCACATAGTTCTGGCTAAAATATTTTCTTAAAAGCCCTGATATAATTTACTAAATGATTTGTCATTAGATGGAACCACACATTGCACTAAACTGGCTTTTATAGAGGGAAAACCAATGTCAACCTCAGTAACTCCTTTAACAACAGCTTTTCATAATATATTGTTTCAAATAAAATGATAAACTAGTATTTGTGTACTTAGTGCAAATAAAAGGACGAAAATAAGTAATTATTGTAAGCGATTTAAAAAAAAAAATCGCAAAAAAAAACTTGCTTTTCGATGTTACAAAAACAAAAATGTTGAATTCCATCATATAACTTCAATATCCATAAACTGTGTAGATTTCATAATTAAAGTAGGTTTAATATAAAAATATATATATATGAGATGTGTAACTTAAGTAATGAGACTGATTTTCTAGTGTTCGATCTGGCAACACTGGAGACGCGGCGCTTGCGTGGTAGGGCAAGTAAACATCTGATTTACGTCCAGTGCAAATTTGAAAATGCTAGAGTTGTTGCCACTGTCCATAGTGACTTTTTTTGTGAGCAAAGTTTTTTTTCAGTGCGTTTTAAAAATGAGTGACATCAATTACGAGCAACGTTGTGTGCTATCAGGTTTTGCTTCAGACTTGGGCACACTGCAACGGAAACGTTTGAAAAAACTGTGCCAGGCCTATGGAGACAATGTTTTGTCGAGAGCACAGGTTTTTAGGTGGTTTAAGTCGTTTGCAGAAGGAAGGAAATCAATTGAAGACGAGCCTCGCAGCGGAAGGCCTTCATCTTCAAGAACCGACGAAAATGTTGGCAGAATCCGCGATCTCGTGCGTTCAGATCGTCGTTGGACAGTCCGAATGATCGGCGAAGAGTTGAATTTGACTCACACAACCGTTCATCAAATTTTGACTAATAAATTGGGGATGAGAAAAATTTGTGCAAAAATGGTTCCGAAAAATCTTTCACAAGAGCAAAAAGACATCAGAAAGGAAAGGAGCCTTGACTTTTTGGGAGCAATTGAAAACGATCCCAATTTTTTTGGAACGTGTTATTACAGGAGACGAGTCTTGGGTGTTTGAGTATGACCCAGAAACTAAGCGTCGGAGCATGCACTGGCACACTTCAACCTCTCCAAGGCCAAAAAAAGCAAGAATGAGCAAGTCAAAAATCAAATGCATGCTGATTTGCTTTTTTGATAGCCAAGGAATCGTTCACAAAGAATTTGTGCCTCAATGCCAAATGGTAAACCAACATTTTTACCGAGAAGTTCTTGAGAGACTTCGAAAAAGTGTCATGCATGTGAGACCAAACATCAAAAACAAGTGGGTGTTGCATCACGACAATGCTCCGTGTCACACCGCGATTTCTTTTAATGAGTATTTGGCCAGTAATAACATTCCTGTGGCTCCTCAGCCTCCTTATTCACCCGACTTGAGTCCATGTGACTTTTTTTTTGTTCCCCAAATTGAAAAATCACCTCAAGGGACGTCATTTTGGAACATTGGAGAATATTCAAACAGCCCGTAACCGACCAACTGAAGTCTATTCTAGTATCCGAGTTCCAGCACTGCTATGACGAATGGAAGAATCGTCTTCAGCGTTGTGTGGCTTCCCAAGGTAGTTACTTTGAAGGGGACAATGTTGAATTGTAATTTTTTTTGAATAAAAAAAAATATAAAAAAAATCAGTCTCATTACTTAATTTACACACCTCGTATATAAGATTTAGTCACCAATATTGTAAGATTGAGTAAAGAAACACAATTCCTACAATAGATTTCTTCACAATGTCATACAGAGAATTATCCACCTTTTTGAATCATTCAATAGATATAGATTATAAATAAGCATTGAAAATCAACAGTAATGGTTGTTCCACTTTTTCCTGGGAACTATGATTTCCCTAAATCCGGCATTTTATTCATTCATAATGTATCAGTAAATGTTTTATGCATGAATCATTAGAATAATCATTATTTTCTAGGTAAAAAAAAAAAATAAATAAGTCAGTTAGTAATTAAAAAAAAAAGTAAAATTTCACATTCTATTTTTTTTATTGTCTCTTTCAATTTTGTAATTTATTCAATAGTTTATATGCAGTTAAAAGTTGCATAAAATAATGAATCTTGTGAGAAACCAGCACAGGACTTTCTCTTATCACATTTTTCAATTTCTAGGTGGAAAACTTTTTTTGACATGAAATTATTACTCATTATTTGATTTTCCCTAATATTATGTTCGTTTTTTTTCCCTGGTAATCCAAGGAAAACACCCATCACTGAAACTGTATACTAGTAGTTATAAAAACACGGAAAATCTGGTGAGGAACAATAAATAACAGGCTCTTCAATCATTGCAAGTTTTTACATTTCACATTGACCAATTATTCGCTGTAATATGATTTTTTGTATTGGGGGGTAAATTAATAAATCATTAATTTATAATTATAGTTTGGAATCTTTTCAAAAGGGACCTTGTGAGGTCTGTGTTTATACAGAAGTAGGGAGAGGATGAAAAACAACTAAATATATATATACATATTCAAAATATATAATTAAAATAAACAGTATATGTCAAAAATTAATAAATACAATATTGGGATACAACAACATAAGTGTCTCTTATCATTTGGGTGAAATTGCTTTTTATAAAACTTACATATTTTACATATATTCTAAGTTGAAGAAGGTTGGGTTTCTTGGGGGCACTTCCACCCACTCACTACTGTACAAATTTTGAACTGACCCCCCTTCCCTAAAAGGGTCCACCTTATATATTCTACTTCCACACCGGAGAATGTGAGAAGAGGGAAATTCCATTTGTCCTAAATAAATGTAGTGATAGGGATAGGCCAGGTATCTCTGACTCAACTAACTGTTTCTTTTGTGCCTTCCAACCTTTAAAAAGCCCAAATTTATAAATATATACGTCGGAATATAAATACATATACGAGGTATGTCCAGCAAGTAAGTGTACTGAATTTTTGTAGGTTACAAAAAGTTTTATTTGAACAAAAAAATTACTTGGTTACATTAGTACATATGTAAGCTATCACCATTCCTCTCAATGCAGGTGGTGAACCGGGGTATTAATTTTTTTATGCCTTCCTCGAAGTAGTTTCCCGCCAACCCCTTCGTCCACTTCTCTACCTCCCCCTTCACCTCCTCGTCGGTTGAAAACTTTTTTCCACCCAAGTGCAGCTTCAGGGAGATAAAGAAATAGTAATCTGAAGGTGCTAGGTCAGGAGAATGCGCGGGATGGTTCAGGACATCCCATTTAAACGAGGCAAGCAGTGTGTGGTCTGGCATTGTCGTGCAGCAGGCAGACTCCCTTTTGTTCTGAATCGCCCTCCGCAATTTTTTTAGGGTCTCACAGTATCTTGCAGAGTTGATGGTCTCCCCTTGAGGCATATTTTCAATTAAAATTATGCCTTGACAGTCCCAAAACACGGATGCCATGATTTTCTTGGCTGAAATTGTGGTTTTGAACTTTTTGGCGGAGGGTGAAGAGGTGTGACGCCACTGTTGAGACTGCCTTTTGGTTTCAGGTGTATAGTGTGCAACCCAAGTTTCATCTGCAGTAATGATGGAGCGGAGAAATTCATCTCCATGGAGTTTGTAGCGTCTCAAAAACTCTTGCCCGACCTTGAATATTTCACACTTGGCGGGAGATTGGATTGACATTTTTTACGAAACGTATTGTCGCGTCGACAGTTCTCAACGTACTGACCTCGAACCGGTTTCGTTGCGGAGGGGAGGAATCAGGCTACACGACAGTGTACCCAACATGTCGAAAACTAAATCCCTCCGGCCTCAGTACACTTACTTTCTGGAGATGCCTCGTATATCGGAAAAATTCCTTACTTTACAATCATAAAATATATAACAAGAATATATTTCGATACAATTTACATTTATTAATTCGCCCAAAGATGTACACATTACATCGCACTGTTTACTAAACGTTTATTTAGGCTTGCCTTATTTTATAAAGGAGCTAGGGGATTATACTTGTTTATTTGGACAACGTCCTCTGTCTCAACCTCTTGGCAAAGCTTTCTAAACGGGGGGTCTTCTTATTTAAGCTTAACTCACACAAATATTACAAAATTCTAGAAATCAGTTTTTCAGGACAAATTTTACTTCACATAAAAGTGATAACAAATTTTATCTGTGTAGTTTTTTTTTTAGCATTAGGAAAGATATTCGTTGAGTACATGTCGAGAAAATTCTATTAAAAAAAAAAATTAAAAACTCAATAACCTTCTTTGTACTAATAATTACACTTCCGGTTAACCGATTGGCTAGTGCTGCATCTCCTCTCCTGGGGCCTGAGTCCCTTGTGCGGACTCTACGACCAGTTATTATTGCTGGAACTTAAAAAGGAGAAGGGTTCGCCTCTGGAACACTCTCCCAGGACTGAGGCAGGCTAAGACGTATCTGGGAGCTAATAACCAGGGAAGGACGAAAGGTTTGAATCAGTCTGAGTAAAAATAAGTTCCATATTCTTACGGGGTTTCCTCAAGGGGCATTGCAGACTACGGGGCACCTGAGGAAGTTGGGCCTAGAAGATGATAGCACATGCAGAGAGGGAAGAAACTCTAATACAGCTCCTCACACGTATTGCGAGGCTATTATTCAAAGAAGATTAAGCCTGTGCTGTTACTTACCAGGTGGTGGAGGGGAAATACCCTCCCTAGAGTCTTGTTCCCCCTCAGAACCCCCCAAAAAAATAAATTTTCCCAGTCAAAATGCTCCAAATAAAAGTGACATGTTGATATTTTATCCATCGTAGCATATATATTCATTTAATTCCTGACCAGTTTCGGATTTTCCATCCATCGTCAGAGCAAATTCAACCAAGGTCATGTAGAGAGTAAAAACTTTCCACGCAGTGTTTCTGTTACACTCTCACACTTGTTGGTTTGTACCAACACACTTGATTGTTTGTACAATAAGAGTGAGTGTAACAGAAACATTACGTTGAAATGAACTCCTCTACAAGAACTTGGTGAATTTGCACTGACGATGGATGGAAAATCCGAAACCGTTCAGGAACTAAAATGAATATGCATGCTACGACGAATAAAATACCAGATGTTATCCACAGCATTGCAGACCCATCCACATATTCAAAAAGTGACAAGTATTTATGTTTCTAGATATTATAACGAAAGATTAAAGAATAAATCGTTGGAGCACGCTTTCAAGAAAATCGCAAAAACCGGGAAAAAAAGAAAAACAAAAATCCAATAAAGACATACTTCCGGTTTATAGGTTGATAGATTTTGCCCAATGACCTTAACAGATTACGTGCACATACTAGACCAATTTGTTTCGTACTCCATGAGACCACAAAACATGTATTTCCTATGAAAACTCAATTTCACTAGATCGCTAAGGAGTAAGAGAAAGAAAAAAATATATTAATAAACTTTGAATTGTAGCTCTGAATTTTTTTTTTTTTTTAAGTTAACCCAACTAAATTCTTCAATTCTTGGCATTTTATTAAATTTTATTAATTATTAAAAATTTTTACGCAGTTTTGTTTTTTTGTTTTATAAAAAATGTTTCACAATAATGTTCAACAGTGTGTGAGCGATAGTCTGCAATATTACTGAATTATAAAATCTCTCTCTTGTTCATTTGTGTTAATTTATTATTTATGATTGAAATATTTCACAATATTATGTCAACTTATTACGAGTATAATATATTATCTTGAATCATTTTTTTTTTTTTGCGTAATATTTTTTTTAATTATTATTATTTTTTTATTATTATGATTACATTATATCCTTGTACTTTTCCAGAAAAGGGTTTTGTTATTCTTTTTAATTCCGAATATTTAAAAAAAAAATTTTTTTTTAAATTACTGACATATAACACAGTATTAATGACAGCTTTTACTCTAAAATCCCTTACTAGTCCCTTTAGTTTCTTTTACTGCTTTAAAATAGGCAGTATTGAGATCGTGTCAATATGTCGATGTTCCGTTTTCATCAGATATGCGATGTATTTAAGTTCGCCTATTTTACAAAATAATGTTTTATTAATGGTTATTAGTGTGCATGAGGTTTTTTATCAGAGGATATCTTAAAAAAAATCACAGGGAAGCTCGAACTTTGGTAATTCTCGTTAGGTATGTAACAGCAACCAAAGAGAGTAAAGAGAAGTTAAACGAACCCAACCACTCTCTCGGGCTGGAGTGGGAGAAACTGTATAAATACAGGGACGGACAGTTCGTTATAGTTCAATATTTCTTCTTCTTTTTCAGGCGGGCTTAACGTCCAACTACCAAATTAGGTGTCGTGGATGGGGGCGGAAGCACCTACTTTACTATTAACATTTTTTAAACAAATATAAAATTTAGTTATACGCTGGGGACTCGAACTGGGGTCCTCCCACTTACAAGTCCATGCTCATAACCAATACACCAACACCCGCCCCAATATAGTTCAGTAATAGTTCATCATCTCGCCAGTCACTTCTTGTCATTCTCATACCACTCTACCTCAACCATTCTCTCCTGCAAGGTCCAGGCAGACTGTGTCTCTTTATTATTATTATTATTATTATTATTATTATTATTATTATTATTATTATTATTATTATTATTATTATTATTATTATTATACTAGTTAACTAGTTTAACCAAGCCTTCTTATTTCATAAACCAGAACTAAATTCTCTCCATCTAACACATCCATTATAGGTACCACCACAGCATCTTCTGATCTGTGAAGATTTCAGACAAAATCCATCAACTGAAAGTGCGATTTTTTTTGAATGATTGTTGTGTTTTCTTCAGTTTTTTGCTGATTTTTTTTTTTTTTTTTTGGAAAACAGCTTCAAAAAAATGTTTTTTTATTTCATACACTTATTATCTACAAACATTAATGCCTATCACTTTTATTTGAAACTCATTTACCAGAAAAATTTATTATATTTTAATGGCAGTAGGATTTCTTAGTTAGGTTTAAATTTCAGCTGCTGCTATAAGCTGTATTGTGTGAAACAGAGGGCGCTGCCACACAAGTCACACTCAAGTAAAATATGTATATCCTTTTGCGACATGCGTTCCAAGACAACTTATGGACGCCAGGTTTGAAATTAGTCAACAGTTGAAAGAACGATGTTTAATTTGAAAAATACCTCGCCGCCATCGGACTTCCATTTGTTTGGACCCCTTAAAGAGGCATCTACGTAGGAAACATTTTCAATCCAATGAAGAAGTTAAAAATCAGGTGCAAAATTGGCATCGAGATCAATCCAAAAAAAATTTTTATGCCACACGTATACACAAATTAGAAGAACGATAGGACGACAAGTGTATAAATGTTGCTGGGCACATTGTTTTTCAGCTACAGCGATTTGTCTCATTACTTATTGAATGACCCTCGTATGAAATATAAGTGATCTATATCACTTTTGTTTGAAACTACTTCTGAGAAATTTTTGGGAGGAGGCTGCTATGCTTTCTTGAGATCATTTTAGACAAGGTTTAGATTGTCACATTGATTGCTAAATTGAAGGAAGGCAAACATTTTGCAAAAATTTTAAGGTAGAAGAAATAAGTCCCTCTTAAGCTCTGAAAAGTGCAGTGAGAGAAAGTGATCGTGTGAATGGTTCACAACAGATTTTTAATAATAGTGTTTAATTTTGAGAGGCTGTTTTTTTACAGTAATTAGATATGTTATAATTTAATAGTAAAAAAATTTTGGATTTATAAAGATCGATTTGTAGATTATAGCAATATTTGTATGAATTAAAATACTACAAGTGTGTGTGTGTGTGTGTGTGTGTGTGAGACAGTAGAGGTTTGTTGTATTATAAACCGGTGTTAGTGGAAGTCTTGCTCTGTTTAACAATAAAAAGTAGCTCGGTCAGCTAGCTGGAACATCTGGAACACATACGTACTTTACTCTCATTACACATTAGTAAATAAAAAGTGGTTCGTCATACGGTGTGGGGTGTGGGGTGCTTCACTTTACAATATTTACTTAATAAAGTTTATTTATTTATTTTTTTTTTACTTTCTCTTACTCTTAGCAAAGAGGAAGTATTGCGTTTGTGTCAAATTTTCGACCGGAAATATATTTGTTTGAAGTCTCTTGAGTAAAAAAAAAATTGTTTTTAGCGTAGCGAATGTGTGTATTTTGATAGAATAATTTTTTTTTTTTTTTTTTAATTTAATTTAAGGCGTCTCAACATTTGCGCCCGGAGACTTCTCAGTGCACTGCGGCCTCCGGAGTGTTCTCTCGTTACAGACAACACTGTCCATCACCGGACAATGAGCTGTAGTGGCACCTAGGAAGAGAAAATCTAAGATAGAATATCTTAAATACGAAAATTCGCAGATCAAATCCATCAACGGGGGAAACGTTACTGAATGGTTAGAGAACTAAACTAGATGATGTGCTGAATACTGTATAATGAAAAGAACACACAAACTGCAAGGACTTCACAGTAAAATAGAAGTTAGGTAACGAGAGAAATATAAAGGAGGCAGACTGGCTGAGTGTTATTGAGAAGGTAGTAGTAGATAGGTTGCTGAACTGGATGTATACTCATCGTAATAAGCTCTCCTGTAATGTACTGCTATCGCATATATTTATATGAATCGAATTCGCCCTTCCTTAGCCTGACCTAGATGGGGAATAACTAACTCTTGATTCATTTAATGTGTGCTTCTCCGCTCTTCGGATCCTATAAATCTTTAATGATTCGGATCCCCGTTACACTTCAAAACCTCAAATTTTTGGAGAAAACTCAATTTCTTTAAAAATTGTAATACTTTGTGAATAAGAGAAATAAAATTAGTAAAGCAAAGTAAAAACATTACTTCCAAGCTCTTCCTATCTTGAATGGCGTGTATTCATTGTAAATTTAATATTAATAGTAGTTTACTATTTATTAACTAAACTAGTTGATGTGCAGGAACACTGTATAATGAATAGAACACAAAAACTGCAAAGACTTTTACAGTAAAATAGAAGTTAGGTAACGAGAGAAATATAAAAGACAGACTGGTTGAGTGTTGAAAAGGTAGTAGTAGATAGGTTGCTGATTGATTGTATACTCGTCGTAAACACTCCTGTACTGTACTGCTATCGCTTTATTTATATGAATCGAACTATCCCTTCCTAGTCTGGCCTAGGTAGGGAGTATTATTATTATTATTATTATTCACAAAAGGGGACGGGAAACCCTACGCTATCCAAACTCTCCAGGGCCCATATAGCTACCCCTAAAGAATAACAACCACTGGGACTAGAACGAAAATCCAGGCCCAGGTTTTAACCATCTAAGTTTCACCACAGACCGAACAAATCGGACCAAAACCTTAAAAGGACACAGCTTAAGATCCTCTACCGATATCCTATTCCGGCCGAAGGTCCTAAACCTAATCTCCTCACAACCCAAACAATTCGTCATCAGATGCATGGGTGTTTCCTCCTCAGTCTCACAAACTCTACAAAAGGGGTCAGGCACGAGTCCCATTGTATAGAGATGTCTCCTTAAACCACAATGCCCAGTGAGGAATCCAACCAGATGCCTGAGGGAGGTCCGTGAAAGACATCGGACCCCGCTACTCAAAGCTCCGTCCGGGCCCCCAATGAGCATTTTAGACTGCCGACAACCCACTGCACTCATCCATAAGGATGAGTGCTGTGAGGTCATCCACGTCTGAAAGCCCGACAAACATGTGCCAGAAGACACACCAACAGCAGGCTCTGGACCAATGAAAGGGAGAGAGGCACCTAATTTGGCAAACCTATCCACCTCCTCATTCCCAAAAATTCCCATATGACCTGGAACCCAGACCAGAAGCACATCCTTTAATGAAGAAAGATCTTCCAGTCTTTTAGAACATTCCAACACCAATCTGGAAGTGAAGACACATGAATTAAGCGCCTTCAACGCAGCCTGGCTGTCCGAGCAGATACAAACACCTTTTAAATTAGTGTTACGCACCCTCTCATCCAAAATACAGCAAAGAATTGCATAAACCTCAGCCTGGAAAACGGTGGCCCATTCACCAAGAGGCGCTACCAAATGATCTCCCGTCTCAAAATAGACGGCAGCCCCCAGACCTACCATCCATCCTGGAACCGTCCGTGTAGCATCGGAGATAATTCTCAGGAATCACACCAGACGGACCCAGGGTTAACCAATCTAGGTAGGGAGTAACTAACTCTTGATTCATTTAATGTATGCTTCTCCGCTTTTCGGATCCTATTACAAGGCCGCTCAGTTACTTTTAAATTTAAACTGCCTATAGTATTAACTTTAGATTTATATGTATAATCCCCAGTAACCTTCTTTTTTGTTTTTTGACCATTCCGGCTAAATCATTCTAAACATTGCGATCATAAAGAATTTTTTTTAATTAAATTTTATTAATTGGAGTAAGAAAAAGTTGTGTGAGTGGTTCACACCAGATTTTTTTCTCCTTTTTTTTGTAATTTTTTCAGTCCTTCTTAATGGACAAATCTTGACTGAGTCATAATAAATATATTAAAATAATTCTCATTTTTTTTTGTTTTTATCAAAATATTTAAGTACGACGCATAAAATTAAAAAAAATTATTAGAACACATAGTTTAAATGGTTCGACATTTTAATGTTAAAAAAAAAAAAAGAAAAAAAAAGAGAGATAAACTATTAAAAAATGATTAGTTTCGGACCTTTCTTTTTATAAGTAAATTAATTTACTATAAAAATATGGCAAATTTACTATAAAAAATACTAATTTTAGAAAACCAAAATAAATAAATAAAAAGCAGGACAATAACGTAATTTATTACATCATAAAGTTCAGATTTTTATTTTTTTTTAACGTAATTATTATATACAAAAATTTGCATTTTTTATTTTTTTTATAAGGTATTTATATTTATTTAGTCATTTTTTTTTTTTTTTTTTTGAAATAAAAATTAGATTATCTTGATTTTTACAAGGTTGGATTTTTGTATATCACTGAAGGTCATTAAAGAGATATCACTAGGTTTTTTACGATGAATTTGTGTTTGTATATTTTCTCGAAAATTACTCCAATGATTTTCTGCAAATTTGGTATATCGATTATTCATTAAAAAGAGCTACAATTTTTAATCTGAAATATTTTTCCTAGTAAATCCATATAAGGAGTGTTCTGAGCGGATGCATGCCAGTTCAAATATATTATACGATTCCATCGTCAATTCTAATATTAATATGAATCTTAACGTATTGCCACAAATCTTGAGTTTGAAGAAAATTGATTTATTATAAGTTCCGTCTTTTAAATAACAAGTTTAAATTCAAGGTTAATTTATAATGGTTGGGGGGGGTCAGCCCCACAGACTGCCCACAAAATTTGGTTTTCCCAGAAAAAAATGTTACAAATAAAAGTGATAGGTTTTTTTATATCTATGCAGATAGTATACCAAATTTAAAGGAAATTGTTATAATTATTACGCTGTTGGCGCGTTATTTGGTCTATCAGGCTTTTCCAGTCATGGACAGCTTCACAGCATTCATCCTTGTGGATGAGCACACAGTTGGTTGTCGGCAGTCCAAAATGCTCATCGGGGTTCGGACAGGGCCATTAGTGAGATGTTGCTGTGTATTTCCGGAACTCTCTCAGGCATCTGGTTTGGATCCCTTACTGGACATTGTGGTTCAAGGAGACATCTCTACGTAATAATGGGGCTTCTTATGCAGGATCCATTTTTTAGAGTCTGTGAGACAGACGAGGAAACACCCATCCATCTTATGACAGATTATCTGGGTTGTGTGGAAATTAGGTTCAGGACCTTGGAAGAGCTTAGGCTATTTCCCCTTAAGGTTATTGTCCGATTTGTTAGGACTGCGATGAATCTTAGATGGATTAGACCCGGGTCTGGATATTTTTGTTGTAGACTCGGTTTGTTGTTGTTTCTCTTGGGATAGCTATATGGGGCCCAGTGGGGCTTTGGATAGCGTAGGATTTGTTCCTCCTCACAGACAAATAATAATAATACTTCTTCCTTATCCGCAATTTAGAAAAGTAAAAGAAAAAGAATTAAGTAATCTCTTTAAAAAGAATAATATATTCCCAATCAAACAGTGAACCCAATATCTTCCTGAACGCGCAAAATCAAAAAGGGGGAAAACCATCTATTGTTACAATATTTTCAAATCGCAACTACAGCTCAACAAAGTGAATAAATTTATTAGTAACTAAACTTTAAACGAAAAAAACTGTCTAAAATATGTTAATTGCCCTTACTTATTATTATTTATTCATACTAGACGGAATTAATTAATTAATGAAATATAGCAAAGATAACTGTTTAAAAAAATAATTTCAAACATAACTTGATTAGAGATGAAAAAAATATCCGTAATTCATAACTATGACGTGTTGATAATAAATTGTCCAAATAAACATTAAACGAAATTTTATTAAAAAGTTAGCTAGAAAAATTTCTGAATAAGAAGTATATCTTTCAACTTCTGACAATGAGAACTGGAAAAAAAAAAAAATAAAAACAAAAAAAAAACATAGAACCGTGACAGTAAATAGGCAATGATAGACATGACTGTTTGATAATAGAGTGAAGAGGGCACCGCCAGGCACGAACAATAAAGAGGTGAGAAATACAATAATATACTTCACTCTAGATAAAAAAAAAAAACTGGTAATAGTAATAAATATATATATAAAACTACTTCTGCCCTATTTATTGTAAATAAAAAAAATATTACGAAATATTGGCCGTGATATTTTTAAAGAAAGGGATTATGTTTCCTATAAAAATTGTGAAATATTAAGTACTATTTCAGTTTATAATATTCTATTTCCATTGTTTCTTTCAATTGTGAAATATATTTATTTAAATAAATAAGTATTAAATAACATGTAAGTAAACAGTGTTGCCGACTTGGAAGATCAGCACCTTCTCTCTTTCGGTGTCTATGGACGCGCAATTTTATTATTGAGAATAATTTAGATTGCAATAATTTGTTTGTATAATGGAATATTTCTGGAAAAGGCAACAAGAATTGTATACTTTTTAAAAAATAAAGAAGTAAAGAGACAAAAAAAAAAAAAAACTGTAAATCCAAAGAATATCTATACTTATGGGTAAAAACGATAATTTCAGTTTCATAAGTTGGTATCCATGTCACCAGTTTTTAAAACAGCTGTAGACAATTTTTACATTTTTTCGTTCAGTGATAATCATTTCTGTGATGTTGTGATACTATTCAAACATTTTATACTCGTAAGTTAATCTAAACTTTAAACAAGTATATAAAAAATGAATGTAGTATTTTTTTTAAAAATGCATAAATAGTTTACGAATATAAAAATAAAATTTTAACCGGAAAGGCTTGTGTTTAAAACGATGAAAATGGTGATTCCAAGGTTATGGTAAATTTAAATTTGTTTTTCGTACACTATCTCTTTTATCTATTTATAGTATCATTTGTTATTTATTTAAAAAAATATCAACAAAAAAAAGACTTTTTTATCATTCGGTTAGTGTTTAATCAAAACCAATTTGTTTATTGTTTACTTTGCTGGTTTTTTTTTTTTTATGTTTTCACTTGCATTTCCAACTCCCGCCCCCTTTTACTAAGTTTGTTTTTATAAATGATTTATTACAATTTACATTAAACTTAATGCATAACCTTTAAGTTTGCTTTCACATTATAGAGATTACAGTTTTATTTTATATAAATATTATTCATTGTTCAACCATCTTTACCCAATTAAGTTCTTATTAATCAAATTAAAGTTAGTAAACATAATAAGTAAACACAAGATCTTTAACAATTTTTATTTGAAACAGTTTTTTTCTAAGAAATTTGTTTTTAACAAGTTTTAAAAGATTTTTGTCATAAACTTTTCCCTCCAGAGTGCGTTTCAAAAAATTAAACTGCGATCCCCATCATTTATAATATAAATAGTAATGAATGTATGCATACAGGGTGTCCCATTTTTAAACGGGCCATTTTTGAAATAACTCTTAAACGAAGAATGATATCAAAAAAAAGAGTGAACATAACGTTTGTTGAAATATTTGCGCTCTAGTTTTATGATGGTGTTTAATAATGTTATTTGATTTTATTGCCGCCTTACACCTGAAATCGGTGATTGAAAGTTGCGATTTCCTTTTGATCCCCACTTTTTACTATTGTATTGAAAATTACTAAAAAAAAAAAATGAAGAAAAATGCCGTTAATTTCACTTCAATATTTCAAACTGTTGCCGAGATTTTCAATCATAAATTGTCTTTTTTTTCCTATTACTCTTTTTCATAAACTAAAATTAAAAGCGGATTTACTTATTAATTTCTAATAAATAAGTGAGTTCAAATGCTGACAACACTTAAAACATATTTTAGAACCATTAAGGACTTAAAAAAATCAGGTAAAACATCATTAAAACAAAACAATATTCCAGTTTGTTGTGGTGGTTGGTTCCGCAGAGCTGGAAAGCATCACAGATATTTTCCATGATAGCCTGCTTCATTTTGCCCGTCATCGACCGGTTTCGTGCGTTCGCCCATCTTCAGGATGCATTTTGTCAGACAGTGTGATAACACAGTTTTGCACGTAGCAAATTCAATTTATACACTCTAAAATTAAAATGTAAATGTATAAACTGAATTTGCTCTGTGCATGTCTGTGTTTTATCACACTGTCTGACAAAATGCATCCTGAAGATGGGCAAACGTTCGAAACTGGTCTATGACCACAAAATGAAGCAGGCTATCACGGAAAATGTCTCTAAATATTCCAGTTGATTTAAACAAATCTATAAAAATAATTTTTCCTAAAATATAACAAGTGTTGTTGCATGCTTATGGCAGGTAATACTATAAATACCTATATTTATAGTAGTAATGCCTATTTTTTCAGGCGGGCTTAACGTCCAACTACCAAATTAGGTGTTGTGGACGGGGGCGGAAGCACCTACTTTACTATTAACATTTTTTTAAACAAATATAAAATTTAGCAGTTATACGCTGGACTCGAACTGAGGTCCTCCCACTTATAAGTCCATGCTCATAACCACTACACCAACACCCGCCCCTCCTATATTTATACTATATTATTATTATTTTTATTTTAAGGTGCGTCAATATCTATGGTCATTGGCGCCCAGATCCTTCTCAGTGCATTGCCGGCCTCGGGACAGTGTTCTCTCGTTACAGACAACACTGTCCCATCACCGAACAGTGGAGCTGTAGAGGCTCCTAGGAAGAAAAAAATCTAAGGGTAGCACGCTGGACTCGAACCCGTGTCCTCCGCGTGGGAGTCCAGTACGCTAACCACTTAGCTATTATTCCCTTTCCCTGCTATATTACTATATTAAGTATATATTATTTAATACTAATTAAAAATAATTATTTTAAAATTGATAAATTTATATTTGATTGTCTTAACATATATATAGAAGGATAGATTGTTGATTAGCACCGATGGCGGGTTGTCATTTGAGTGTATTTACATTATAGCCAAGAACATAGAGCCGATGATAACACTGTACAAAACCAAATAACATTTAAAATCTAACAACAGTATACCCTCCTAAAATCAATTAGGTGATACATTTATATGTGTGAAATAGTCCGTCGTTAATAGCAGTTTGCCCAGAAAAAATAAATAAATAAATCAAATGTAGTTTCAATAAAATTAAATTTTCTGTTCACTGATTTTCTAGAAATTTGGAGTTGATACAATGTTTTTTTAATGTATTTTAAGGAAACCTTTAACATTATTGTTTCCCTAGAATACTTTAAACTAAACAAAAACAAAAAATTAATTTTCCAAGCAATTGTTTTAAATAAAAGTGATAGGCCTTTAAATATTTAGATAGTATGCGAAGTTTAAAGAATATCACGAAAAACTGAAAAAAAAATAATAATATTCACTAAAGTGGCATTTCCGGTTAATGAATTTTAACGGAAACCTTCCTGTAAAAAATTTTACACATCCGGAATATTGAAGTTTTAAGCTTCCTGTGATTTTTCGTTTTGGGGAGGGGGGATTTAAAAAAAAAACAAATCTTCGCCCTCAGAGGACTTCAAAGCAAGTTGAAAAAACAATTTCGCAAAATTCCATACGATCGTAATAATGTTCACTTAAAAAGTAGTAACTAACTCCATTAATTTTCCTTAAAAATTGTATAAGAGGGAAAATTTATTGTTCCCTCAACTAACAAATCTGTAGTTTAAATTAAATCTGTACACCTAACTATTCAACAGGTCTCCCAGAACTGACTAAAATTTAATTTTTCTCAAAAAATATATTGAAAAAAAAAAATACAATTCGTTTATATCTGTACAAGTTTAAAGAAAATTGCTGAAAACTAGAAGAAAAAGAAAAAAAAAAAAAAAAAACGATTCAGGGAAGTTGTACTTCAGTTTGAAAGATTTTTGAATGAAAACTCTTCTGTGATCTGATACGATGGTACTGCTTTGCCAAACTGATTATCAAATACCTGCTGTTTTTTATTTTCACTTTTGAAAAAAATTTTTATTATGAGTAAGAGAAAGTAATAAAACTCACGTTCTCTAATCAATGGCCCGAATAGGGGCATAACATTAAAAATTTGGTGCTTTAAAAATATTGGCCGTTCTATATTAATCTTATAGTTTTTACTCTTACACTTATTACCTTTTTTTTTTTTTTTTTTTTTTTTTACCAATGGAATAATAAAGAAAAAAAAACGATTACATAACAATCTTATAAGATTATGTTATTGTTAATTCCCATACTCACACGAACACTATTTAAACGTAACAGATAATATGTACATACTTATTCGTATAGGTTGATATGTTATGTACATAATATGTATGTCGTAACTTATTAAAGAAATATAATTTAGAAAACACTGACAGAAAAAAAATATATATGTATATATACATTTAGAATTTTGTTAAGCAACTTTACATTCTGTTTTCTTCTTATTTAATTTATTATTCTAATTATAAATATATATGATTTCCTTGGGTAGGTGTTGGTGTAGTGGTTATGAGCATGGACTTGTAACTGGGAGATCCCTAGTTCGAGTCTCGCGTGTAGCTGTTAAATTTTATATTAGTTTAAAAAATGTTTATGGCAAAGTAGGTGCTTTCGCGCCCTCCCTTCTATGACACCTCAGTTGGACTTTTAAGCCTGCCTAAAAAAATAGGTATTTCTTTACTTATTTCCAGAAATTTCATTTTATAACATATTTCAAAAAGTTCTGCTTGTCCACATTCTGTGGATCTACATTTGAATTTTAATTAACACTTGAAGTCGTGATGTCAAAAAAAATTACCCATGTATTTGCACTGAGCATTTCAAGTATTGAGACGATTTGAGAAATTAAAAAAAAATAAATAAATAAATAAAAAAAATAACCAATTTCATCAAGATGCACTTCCGGTTTACCGATTTTATTTTTCATATTTGGAATTCTAGCAGTGCTCAATATTATATATAAATATAGCTTAATATTATTTAGGTGACCGAACCATACATTGCATTTAACTGGTATTTATAGAGTAAAGCTTTGTAACCCTCAAAAAATATACGAAATTAAAAAAAAAAAAACATCCTGAAGCCATTAAAATCGGCAAAACTGAAAGAAAAAGATTATAGTGTTAGTCTCACACGTTCGTTTCATAAATTTTGACCAATACTATCCTAGCAGAAGCGCTGATATTAACTAAACGGAATATTACTTTGAAGACGGTCGTCTTAAGTTTTCATTTTTTTAGACACACAGATCTACTGATAAGTTTGCCAAAAAAATACAGGGAATCTTAAAAAAATGTATATTTCAAACAAAAAATGTAATACTTCATCTAAACAACAGCAAGAGAATGTTGGAAAAAAAGTAGAATAAAAAAAAATTACATTATATTTTTGAATTTATAATGCATTAATAATATTATTAACAGTCCGTTAAATATTAAGTCATCATATTATACAGGTAAAAGACCCCATTGCCATGCCCAACTATAAACAAATGTATAACCTTATCGGGTAATTAATTGGCGCCAGCATTATGATCATATTTCTTAGAAAAAGTTAAAAGATTCATCATCTGGTATTTATGACTTTAGGAACGTCATTGCATCTATTCGCTATAATTATTTTGTTTCCTTAGTTCCGTGAGAATATTTTGCTGTTGACTTTTATAATTTTTATAAGACATATTCTAATTTTTTTTTTTTTTAATTTTTTGATGGTGTTGTGGATGTTACCAACTTTTATTTTTTTATTTTTTTGGAAAAGGTGTTTTGGAAATTATAATCGTTTTCAAACTCCCTACCGCCATGGAGTATAAGAATAATTATGTAGGGCAATTTTGTAATTAAACTTGGAATTTCACTATAGGAAATAATTATTAGAAGAAAATTTAACGTTACCCAGCGGGGGTAACATTCTCGCAGGAATTACTTCCTATTGTAGGCGGTGATCACGGGGCCAACAGCGGCTCAGTCGTCGGAGTGGATTATCTGGAGTATAGTTATGGAGGCGAGATTTCGAACAAGAGGATTTTAGAGCTGAGAGCAAGAGAGTCATAGAATTTTTTATATTTAGTTTTGACAGCTTCAGATACATATGGGATTTTGAGATCGTTGTGGAGGGTAGAGTTAGAGTCATAGAATGGGGCATCTGTTATCTGACGGAGTATTTTTGACTGAAAAGACTGAATTTTTTCTGGGAATTTGAGCGCTTGGTTGTACCCCACAGTTCAAGTAGGTAGTTTCGATCGTCTTCCTTATTAGTCTAAGTAGTAACTTATTCCGTTTAATAAGTTCCAGTCTTTTTAGTTTCTTATGTGGATTCTATGTTAGTCTTTTGTCGATGTACATCCCAAGGTAGCGAACTAAGTTTGCAGGAGAGAGTGGTATTGAGTTGAAGGTTACTGAAAAACAGGAGGCACGACGCAGAGTAAAGGTGATTTGTTGACATTTTTGTGGATTGAATTTAATTCGCCATTTTTTTGGCCCAACATTCTACTTTATTTAAATGATTCTATAAGAGAGTGGAGGCAGTTATGGGATCAGAGCTAGATGCAAGAATGGCGGTGTCATTAGCGTAAGTGCAAAGAAGGCTGTTTGTATTGGTTGGTAGATCTGAAGTGAATACAGCATATAAAAGCGGACCAAGTATACTACCCTGAGGAACTCCGGCGCAGGCCAGCGAGTAGTCAGAGGTAGCAGATCCGCAACTAATCTGAAAGTAGCAGGGTATTATTTTAATAAATTTTAATAAATATATATGGCATTAAGGATCAGCAATATCTGTTTTAAAATTGTTAGATATGCTGTCTCTATTGATGTGAATCATTTCTAAAAATTTGTTTTTTTTTTTTTTTTTTGTGAAATTTGGCCAGGAATAATTACAACAAAAATTGTATTTTGAATTTGAGAGAATAATTGGTTTCATTCAACTGGGAACAGTATATTTCTTGAGATAATCCCATGAGATATTAGCCTATTGTCGTCAATCGCCAATTGCTGCTAAAAAAAAGTACTTTGGAGTGTTTCATTAATTGTACCTCTTCAGTTCACATGGTTATAAATATAAATGTCAGCATAGAAATTAAAAATAAATAAATAAATACAAAATGCTAATATAAGTCTAAATTATGAAAGCAATATTTTGCAAATGCCCACCTCATGGAACATTAAATATAAGGAAGTATTAAACTGGAAACTAGCTGTATGTATGTGGCGGGGAGAGATGGTATTATTCACCGAGATATTCATTTCATTTAAGGGGTGAAAATGGATAGAGTAGGGGATGAAAGATTATTCTAATGGGAAATAAGGAGAAAGGAAATTAAATTCTATTGATTCCTGTATAAGATTTATTTCTTTAATTTATCGCTGTTTATACATAAATATGGTCAGAGGACATATTGGATCAGTGGGCATATCAAGAGGTGGAAGAATAGAGTTAGGGAAGGTGTGTGTGTGCGTGTTTGTCTATAAGTTAGTTCATTGTTTATGGATTCCACGCATCCATTCGTCCGTGTCACTGTTTCAGAGAGAGACCAGTCTGTTATGCAATTGTCATTTCTATCTATATTTTTTATTTAACTAATTTTTAATAATTCCTTAATATTTTCTTGCATATTTTTCCACTTCATTGAACATAACTAAATATTTTAAAAACTAGAATGATATTTATTCTAGAATTATTTTAAAAATACAAGTTTTTAGAAGAATTTTTTATATTATTGAATCAGTTGCGTAATTAATATTTGATATTTTAAGAATAATATACAAAAGCAATTATTTTTCTAATTGTAAACCCGATAAAAAGATAAAAATTCAAATAAATGAGTTTGGCTCGTTATTTCTTTTGACAGACTATGGGTTTTTCTTCCATTCTTAGCGACGACCATCTTAGCAGACTTATTTCGGTGTTCAATATTTCTGAATAGCGTCTGAAACTATTCCCTTCCAAATTTGATATTCTTCAACTAAGCACTTGCTATCTTTTCTGTCATTCAATTTTTCTCTCTGCGCTTAGTTGCACTGCTAGAAAAACTAAAGTTTTAGGTTTTTAAGTTCTTTTACTAAGAAACTTAACTTAGTCCTAGACAAATTTTCAATATTCGCTTTTCATTTTGAGGTCCCCTGAGTCGAAAAAAATACTTTTTAGAAACGGATCATGTGGAGGGTTCTGTAATGACATGGAATACCAATGTCAAAGTGGTTCCAGCCAGCTGCTATCTTAACATAGGATGGCAGTAATAAAAGAGCAATTTATAACCAGCGACCTAGCAGGCCGCCGGCCAAACAAACAGCAAAGCCTTTTTCAATACTTTACATCAAAGCAAGCACCGATAAGGTTGGCCACTGACCTAAATAAGGTCAGCAAACTAAGAAGGTGGCACAAGGTCGCACACTAGGACAGTGTGGCCAACACCGATATATAAACTCTATCATATACAACGAGAGGAGCATTATATCTTATACGACGATACGAGCACGTCCATATACACGAGCAGCAGTTTACGCGTCTATATACAGTTTCATTTAAACTTATCATCTTTTAGTAGTGCATCTTAGTTCGTTTATTTTATCATTCTAATTTATTACTTATTTATCTTCTATTTATTCCTAAGTATTTTGCTAGTTATTAGTTACCATGTATACGTTAAAATTATTGTTAAAATACAGTTTATTTTTATAAAATCCGTATTAATAATTCGAGCACTAACTTTCCAAATCTCTCAACTAACTTCCGCCCTCTTCAAGACATCTACTACATCAGGAATCACATCAAACGATTCCATTACAGTTCTAAGGAAGGTATATTTTCCTCCAGTCCTTGGTAACTATCCAGGTTTCCAGAGCTTTTCCGGAAGATAGCGCAGCAGTCCGTTAGGGTATGTATTGGAGTCTCTTCGTCTCCGCATAGAATCTATTACAGATACAGATTCTATACTCAGCTTCTTCACGTACCCCTTGAGTCTATAATGTTTCATGAGGAAAACGCAGATCTTTTCTGATAACAATCGCCCAGATTGTAAGATCTTAGCTAACTTCAGTCCTGGGAAGGTTTTCCCGAACTGTTCCCTATTCATCCCACTTCATTGTTGAGCTATTCCCAAAGAGACTGGTCGCTTATCTCACAAAAGGGTTATCTTTAGATATACGTGGTTTTGAGTGATGATTTTGTTTGCATAACATATTGCTTGGCCACTTCAGTTTATGTATTATGCTTGGGTTTGTGAATGCAGTGTGTACATCGTATTATCTACATGTATAGAGATGAAATTTTTGGCGTTCAAAGATCAAAAATTATAGTTACTACTTTCTTCATGCTAATGGGGGTGGTTGAACAAGTTAATAATTGAATATATAATAGTAATAATCTACAATACTACCTGTGGAATACCATAGTTCGTGGTAAAGTGTAATAATGGGCCACCATATGTTACATAATCATTTCGGTATGCAAATTGTTAAGCGTTTGATATTGAAGTGGGTGTGGAATAGTTTATCAATGTCTCCTGGAATAATACATCGGCGTACTTGTTCCTTAATTATAATGATGCCTTGGTATTTATTTTATTTTTTTTTATTTAACTTTCAACACTAATTATGTTGGATTGTTTGAAATGTGAATATAATATAGGTAGATCCTAATAAAAATATTTTGTATTATATATTTGTTGATATCCATGTTTTGAATCTTCAGTATCACAAAAATGCGATATCAAATTATTCGTATAAAAAGATATTTAATATAGTGACGTTTTGAAGATAGAGAATTCGTGTTTAAAAGATGAAAATTATACTAACCTAACATAACACAACCTAACCTAACCTACTCGTATTTACTTAAGAGAAAGTTTGCTCAAAATAGGTTATAGCATATACATTTGCATCCAATTATAAGTTCATTTGATCGTTAATAGGGAATGCACCAATAACGAGTGCTGGCGGAGAATCATATGAATATAAACTTTATTTTACTCAACATTTCCCACACTAGGTTCTCCCAAACTTTCATGGGCAATCTATCCAAAGAGAAACAAGTGATTTCAATATTTTGGCGTTGTACGGTATAAAATCTAGAAGTGATAAAATATTTCTAAAATGTCTTCTTGAAGTTTGGAAAAGTAATGGATTAAAAACAGTCCTCTATTGAAGAAATTCAACAAAACAAGCGTTGAGAACTCCATGTCTCTCTGATTTCGCACAGCTCAGCCAATATTAACGATTTCTATACGTATACTATTTCTCATCACGGGTTACATTAAAAAAATAATGTGATTACATTTCAGTACTGTGTTTTCATCAATTCATCGTCCGTATTTCCTGTCTGAAGTAATGGAATTAACGTCCTCTGTTAAGGAAATTTACTACATATCAAGCTGGAAACTCCATGTTGCTGATTCCAGCCATATCAGCGGTACGCTCACCACCAGCGAGTTCTTAACCCTTTCTATCACGCCTGTGTGCATGGCACGGGCAACTTCGTTCTTCCAAACCAAACTTCCCCTTACACCAAGCCCCACAAAGCGTACTTAAACTTGGCAATTCGAGAGTTTGAGTCAGTAGTGTAAACAAGCAATCAAGAAGTCAATAAATATCCATCTAGGAATAAGTATTCCAGAGCCTACAAATAATTCTCGAGGAGACTTACTTCAAGCAATCAACGTCTAAGCCCTTTTACAGGACAAAGAGTACTCATCAAGCTAATGTAATTAGCTAACCGAATCGTTCATTAGAACAGCGTAAGTTTCTTTGCAACATCGTTCTTTGAACACCAAAAGTTTTATATATATACAAGTAGAGAATTCGTTATACAGGTATACACACTATATACACAAACCCAAGCATAACATATAAACTGAAGTGGCCAAGAAATATGTTATGCAAACAAAATCATCTCTCAAAACCACGCATATCTAAAGATAACTCTTTTGGGGGATACGCGACCAGTTTCTTTGGGAATAGCTCAGAAATGAACTGGAAATCAATAGGACAGCTCTGGAAAACTAGCCAAAGTTTTAGCCATTTCTAAATCATTAATAACGCTCACCGCTCGGTCACCCTATTCACTCATGTATTCTTTCTCCTAACTTGTGCTTGAAATTAGAATCATGAGGTCGTTGTTCCCTTTCAAAGAACAAGAGGAATAGTTAGTTGGAACTATTTAAAATCTGGATTTTCCCCTTATATCTTTAAAATATTATTTAGATGGCTAAAATAACTAAGAAAGAATTAGTTTGGCGTCCAAAAAAAAAGGGAACCGTGAACTGCTTCTAACAATAAAAAAGACGAATGTAGGCTATATTATATATAAGAGGCGTCTTAAATAATAATTCTTGCAGGTAATTATAAATGGAAAACTTTAGGATAAAAAAGTATTGAACGACTTTCAACACTTTGGCAACTTGAAGTAGTAGGTGGCAATCTGTGCTTGATGCAGCATCTGATCACTTATCGTGGAATTGGGATTCTGAGCCAGAAAGTAGAAGGATTCTGAGCCTAGAAATTTTCATAGAATTTCCTTTATTAATCGTAGTTTTTCAGGCTGTACCGTGGTCGGTCAGATCTCGTGCATCAGTGACAGCTAAAACTTCCTTTTGAACACACACACTACTTCTCTTCCATCCTGGTTGCCCAAACACTTGGGTTTAATCACTCGAACTCCTTTTTTTATTTAGCCCTACACCTCTACATTAGTATTGGCAATTTTGCCGTTAGCCTTTTCTCCAAACCACACCTACAGAACTTATTGACATTGCAAATAATTACTCGCATAATTTTGAAGATATTTTAACAGGAGAATTAAAAACAAATTAACAAGCGAAGTTTTATAAATGAAATAAAAGGGCTTGCTTTATAATAATTATTTGATTGCAGATTAAAAATTGTATCCTAGCGTAACAGAATTTCCTTTAAAATTTATGCAAAAATAAATAAAAAAATATTGAAATGGAAGATAGATTATTTATATACAATTTGAACTGTTCAAATAGAGGCACATGTTTTATTATGAACCAAAGTTATATGAGAATCCATGGATGGGTAGGTGTGGTGGGGGGGTCATTGACTTCAATATGTGAAGCCTTTCGTATATTTAGTACATTTATTGATACGTTCACTTCATCCATTATTATATCAGACTTCTTAGATTTTTTTTTTTATTTAATTTATTAAAATCTATAAAATTTTTATCCATTATGAAATTTAGATATTTTTTTTTGATACATGACTTTATATTGTTTCATATTTTATTAAATTAGCGCAGCTTCCTCTTTTTCCCCTTACTGACCTCTACGTGTTTAATTACACACATCTAGGTCATGTCTGAGCGGAAGCAGTATAGTTTTCCTCCTATTTTGATTACTTGTTAATAATTATTTTTAAAACAATAAAATATTCAAAAATAAAAACAAATGTGATGTGAAACACTATAGTATACCAAATTTAATGAAAGTCAATCAGTGTTTTTTATGGGGAAAAATAACGAAAGCTGAAGAAAAATTTTAATCTCCGGTTTACTAATTTTTTTTTTGGACTTCGGTAGTTTTGGCAATCTATTTACTTTTTTTAATTAATTTTGTTTATATGGTAGAATTGTATAACCAACTCAGATAGCACTTTAGAGAGAGAAAACAACCCTCACCCTTCCACAGAAGTCTTCTTAAATTACCAGGAGAAATGTTTCTAATAAAAGTTGGTAGATCTTGACATACTCAGCTAAAGAAAATCGTTGAAGCTGTTTTAGAGAAAATAGCAGAAAACTAAGAATGCTTTTCAGTAAAAAATGCACTTCCGGTCATCCGATTTTTCTTAAAAACTTGGAATTTCAAAACCATATTTAATACTAATTAATATTATTTTGTTGATAGAATTATGTAATAAACTGAAATAACCTTTTAGAGGAGGAAAACCACTAATTCCATCCCACCACCATAAGTGCTTAAATGAATTTTCCCGGAGAAATGTTTCAAATAAAAGTTTGTATGCCTAGTTGATATACCAAATTTAAAGGAAATCAGGAAATCTTTGGAACCATTTTCGAGAGGAATCTCAAAAAAGTAAAAAAAAACAAAACAAATTAAACATTCAGTAAAGTGGTAATTCCGCACGCACACACAAAACATACACCCACACAGAGAGACCATATTCTTAAAAAAAAAACAAAAAAAAAATACTTTTTTTTTTTGGATTCAGGAATCCAAAACGAGTAGTTCCGGTGAAAACTCGAAAATCGAAAATTTTGACACGATTACAAATATTTCCCTCTTACTAGGAAGGAGCAAGTAAAAGGAAATAAAAACTTTAATATCACTGAAATCTGAAAAAAACAGCTGCCATTTTAAGATTTGCATACGATAATTTATGCTAGGCTTAATTTCACTATCAGGCCGCTCTGGGGGGTTTGAGTAAGCCATGGTGGAGTTCGAAACTGGTGGGAGAAAATGTAGGAGAAGGCTGAATGCTTTGGCTCGGAGGGGGGTAAGGTGCGACTCTATTGGATACCCGGACATGCGGGAATAGAGGACAATGAGAGGGCGGATCAGTTGGCTAGGGAGGGATCATCATTACCATTTTGTGGTCCTGAACCAGCCCTTGCCGACACAAAGAAGTTTCGTGACAAACAGATTAGACTTTGGGAGATGAGAGTCTTGAAGAAATGTTGGGGAGACACGCAGGGGTGCCTCCAAGCTAAAAGATTTATAAAAGGAATGAAGCAGAGAGTTTCTGAGTATCTCCTGTCTCTTAGTAGGACAGGTCTGAGGACCTTGGTGGGATTAGTGACTGGACACACTTGGGTGTCTAGTCACATTGTTTAACATAGGGAGGACGTCTAGTCCCATTTGCCACAACTGCGACGACGGAGTCAGGGAAACGGTGTACCACTATTTATGTCAGTGGTACTAGGTTTCGCCGTATCGCTGGTACTAGGTTTCGCGCATTTGGGAGGGCACTACTCTCGCAGGTTTGCCTAGGCGGGTTGGAGTTTAAGGATATCTTGGGATATTATGGGCTGACCGGTAAGCTACCGGGGGAGATTAACTAAGGGAATGATATGGGGGGCATCGGGGTCCCACGCCATCAGGCACCCGGCATAATAATAATTATAGTTTCACTTAATTCTTAATTTTCAGAAGCAATTTAGTTTTTTTTCTTTTACTCATTCAGAACTAAAAAAAAAAATGGTTTTCATCCAAAATTAATTCAAAAGGAAAATTACTAGTTAATACAAACATTCCATACAAAGTAACTTAAAAAATTCCCAGTTAATCATTCATTTCCTACGACTTGGATCCCTATCCCCGTATTGTATCACTTACTGATTTAAAAAGGAAATATCGTAATCGATCAAAACTTTCACAATTTAATTACTTTTCATTTGTTTAAAGGGAAAATTTAAAATTGTGTTGACTTTCTAGTTTAAATTAGCGTGTATATATGCCTAGTTTTTATCAGTTATGCCCCACTATGCGGGTTTTTAGTCGAATTGGTAAGATATTATATCCTATAAATTAAAGCTTATAACAAGAAACTTAAATTTTATAGTTCGAAATTTATTTCTAGATATATTATGCCTCAAGGCAGTGTCTTAGCCCCACTACTTTATTCAATCTACACATCCGACTTACCTACACTTCCCTCTACTTCTATATTCACCTTTGCTGACGACACTGCAATCCTCTCCACACACAATGATCCCACGCTCTCTGTCCGCTCTCTACAATCACAACTAAATTCACTAGAACCTTGGCTGCAAAAATGGCGAATAAAAATTAATCCACATAAATCAAAATACATAGTCTTTACACTGAAACGGAAAACTCTTGCCCCTGTCTACTTACATAATTCTCCTATTCCTTCAGCCGACCATGTGCGGTACCTGGGACTATACCTCGACAAGAGACTCACCTGGAATCCTCATACACGACTTAAACGAATAGAATTAAACAAAAGATATAAGCTTCTAGCCAGACTACTTGATCACCGGTCAAAACTAACACTTCATAATAAAAGACGACTGTATCTATCCCTCCTAGCACCTATATGGACTTACGGACTTGAACTTTACGGTTCAGCTAAACGATCTAATATCAACCGATTACAAAGTCTCCAATCTAAAATCCTCCGCCGCATTGTAAACGCTCCATTCTATGTCAGTAATCTAACTATACATAAAGATCTCAAAATTCCTTTTATATCCGAACTTACTAAAACACGTTACAATAAATTTCACAAAAACTTATCCTAATCAACACATCCTAATCCATTAGCAGCTAACTTATCCTCAACCACACTTCCTTCCAACCCCCGAAGGCGACTGAGGCGTCGTTGGCCTCGCGATCACCTTGTTGACTAATGGAGATCATCACTGGATGATCACCATTCAAGCCACTCACGCCATTTACCACCCTTACCGTATTTACTTATTGTACCATAGTACAGTTGTAAATGACAAATAAAAAGTTAAAAAAAAAAAAAAAAAAAGATATGTATTAATTGAAAAAGTTATTGTATTCATATTTAAACACATTTATGTATTAAATTTTTGTAATATTTTGAACACCTAGATATATTTATAAACTATTCTAAATAGATATGTCCAGTACCCGTATGTAGATTGTCATATGTTTGTACCGTTACAATGGCTAATGGAGCAGGTGGCGTAGCTAGCTTGACATGGAAGATAGACAGACATTATCACTATATGACACAGTATATATATATATATGAAGTTACAATGTTATTAAATAAGATAAATAGTTTGGTATAGTGATGCTCTTCTATTGTAGTGTGTGTGTGTGTAAATGTGATGGTCGATGGGTCGGTGTCTCCCATTGGTATGGGGTGATGATGATGTAGAGAGACTAAGTGTCTCTAACTTTGTCTAGCCAGTTACTCTATTTCTAGCAAGGTCGGTTGCCTAGCTCACTGCGCTGCCACCACATCATATACTAAATATATACACTTTACATCTTTAAATTATACATATAGAGACAACTACCGGGGTACAGTATAATACATAACATGATGCTTCTTTTCTCTCTTCATTTCTATTATTTCTGTCTCACTTGTTCCCCCTTCCCCACCCCATTTGTTTTTTGTTTCATCTCATTCCTCTTCATTTTCTTCTTGTCCTTAATGTTGGCACCACTGTATAATGTGTAACAAGTACCTCTACCTGTCTCTGTATAACCTTCTCGCTTCACTCACTACCGTCTGTTTGATTAAAGGTGTAGGGGCAGTTGGGTGTTTTTTCTTTCACCACTTGACAAAAACCTCTTCCTAATATCCTTATCTCTTACCTAGATAAAACATGAACTGTTCATTTAATTAATTTACTTATCCAGCACTACCCAATGAAATGTTTAATTACTTACTATTAATTAAAGATATGTAATGTTATTGGTTAGAGGTGTGTGGTTGTAGTTTGTATTGTGTGTTTGTAGTCTGTATTAAAGAGAGAAATAAGTAAGAAATCGCCATTAAAATAAATAATCTTTAAATCAATTTAAATACTTTATAGAAATTCGTGATAATAATTTTATAAATAATAGAAACTCTTGCACTTAAAATATTCTTAAACACAAATGTTCAAATTAAACATTTATTGGCACACAGAATTTAAAATGAGAGAGTGACATTATGAATGCGACAAATGTTATTGGATGAATCCTATAAGACGACACTTCAAACAATACATAACTACTCTTGGTAGTTAAAACCTGCCCTTTATATATGATTTCTAGAAGGGGGTAAAAGACAAAGAGTGACCGAGTTCTTCGACCTCTCCTGTAACGGTGTCTAGTACCTGCGTTTGACCCTTTGGTCGGCCAACAACAAATTTCCTTTTTAAAAACTGATTTTATTTAAAATATAAAATATATTTCCAATTATTTCTAGATTTCCACTACAAATAATTCTCAAAATTGCGAACTTGTTCAGATTTCAAGCGTCTTTATTGAGCATATCAACAAAGCCAAACAAGAGCAAATAATTGAAAATACTTCGTTTACTTTTCAGAAACACTTTTGAAGAATTTCTCTGACAGCAAATCTTACATTAATTTGTACAAATCCCTAGTCCTAGACTTCATATCGAATATAGCTCTGTAGTTTTGGAGTCCACAGGGATGCCATTGAGGCTGCTATCGGACAGGTTTACCCCGTAGTTGGCTTGTCGTCTGCATACTTCTCTATTCAAATCTCCCGTTAACTTGTCATATTCCTCCTGTAACTTCCAGGATTGTGATCTCTCTTTCCGATTTAAATATCTACATTCTCAAATTGACACACTCCTTACCTAGTTTCATTAGTTACCTTCAATGTTCCTTCCTGCAAATCACAATCCCTTGATAGGAACCCGTTTACCACTTTACTGAAATCCAGCGTTATTAAACAACTTTATTGAATGGTTTTTTTTTTTTTTTTCAATTTATCGCGATTTTCAATTCTCGATTTTTTCTTTTTGAGATGGATTAATTTTAGGAAGGATCTATGAAAATTGGGATAGTCAGATTTACTTCCAAGCTATCTTTTCAGTATAACATACGTTTCGATCATCTATATAACTAGTGGAAAAGAATTAGTAAACTATTAACAATTTTATAAACTAATATAAAATTTAGTAGTTATTCCTTCGGCTAGGTGATCTCCCATGTAACAGCAAGAGAGCAAACAGAAACCAAAGTGAGCAAGAGAATCTCAACCACTCTCTCGGACTGGAGTGGGAGAAGCTCTATAAATATAGCGACGGACAGTCCATAAAACACAGTTGAAATCAGTTCAGTACATCGAATCGCTATGTGTCATTCTCATAGCATTCAACCTTAAACATTCATAACATTGTAAAGTCCAAGCAGTCTGTGTCTATTTATTAATATAACAATTAACCAGTGTTAAAAAAAAGTCAATTTCATTTCATCAACCAGACAAATTCTTTCCACCTAACGCATCCCCGAGTGAGTGGTTGAGATTCTCTTGCTCTCTTTGGTTGCTGTTTGCTGTCTTGCTGTTACATCCCACTTTACATGTCCAAGCTCATAACCTACCTACACCAACCCCCCCCCCCCAAGTTTGTTGAATATTTATCGATAATTATTATTGCCCTACGAGAAAGCTAGTTAATGTCATAGCAGATTATAATAATAATAATAGCCTTTATTACCAGTTAATTATAAAATGTACACAAAATGCTACTTGGAAATAAACTTAAGACACAAATAAGCAAATAACTCTTTAAAATGAAAAATAATTCTTACATTTGATAAAAAAAATCACTCAACTGAAAAAAAACCTAAAATAAAAGAAAACAAAATAATTTGATTGGTAACTAGGCCCATCTTAGGGCAAAGGCCTCTCCTTGTTTCTTCCAACCATTTTTGTTTTGTGCTGCCCTGCTCCACAGTACCCCAAAAAATTTAGCGAAATCGTCATTCCACCTCAAGAACTGTCTTCCTCTTTTCCTTGTTTTATCCAAAGGGATCCATTCTGTTAATATCCTCGCCCAGTTATCCACCCTCATCCTGGCCACGTGTCCTGCCCAATCCCATTTAAGCAATAATGCCGCTTTCACCACATCCGTTAATCCGGTTTTCCTTCTAATTTTAGAATTCCTAATTTTTTTAGATCTTCTTATTCCCAGCATACTCCTTTCCATCGTACTCTGAGTAGCTTTAAGTCGGTACTTAGCTCTCTTGGTCAAGGCCCAGACCTGCGCTCCGTAAAGAAGGGAGGGGAGGATACACGCCTCAAATACGCGGCTCTTTATCTGGATGTTCATTCTGCCTTTAAATACGAATTTGAGGTAAAGAATCTTTTCCAATGCGTCTATTTATTTCTTCCAGAGTGCCATCACTGAATGATATGAGCTGACCTAGGTAAATAGTGCTCTCAATCCATTTCAATTTAGAGCCTTCAAGTCAAGATACACATCCCCAGCACCATTATCGTTAGTCATTAAATAATTCTTCTTCTCATTTATCCTGAGTCCAGCTTCTTTTCCTCTTTCAGTTAGTTCAAAGATCATGTATGAAAGCTCTTGCAGTGATTCTGAAAATAGTACCACATCGTCTGCAAAACGGAGATTTGAAAGAAAAATGCCGTTAATTTTTATTCCTTTTCCGTCCCATTCTAAACCTTGGAAAACCTCTTGAAGAACACAATTAAAGAGGATGGGAGATAAAGGATTTCCTTGTTTAACTCCTCTCTTTACAGGAAAGTCCGGCCCAGTTTTGTCCAATTCTTAATCACCGTTATACCAATTCTTAATCACCTGGACAGTATTCCCATCAAACTCCTGGCTTATCTGACTTTTGATTAAAAAGCAGATTATAATACTGATATACTAAAAAAAAAACAAAAAAAAAAACTATATGTAATATATAAGTAATGAGACCCCAAATCGACATTCATATTATAAATTGAGAAAATATATGCTATCACGTTACGTAAAAAATAGACATGTGTTAGCCGAGAAAACTTATACTAGAACAGGCCCTGTTATTATTAACCAATTATAAGACAACAGGGGGGAATAATTTACATTTGCTAACTTATCTTGTTGGACAATACCTGATGGAAAATTTTTTGTATAAACACTCCATTGTTGAATATGGCGGTTAGGCTATGTCCACACTGGTGCAACTTTCCTTTCAACAGAGCATGCGTCGTAGCGCACGGTGTGATGA
Organism: Triatoma infestans; assembly: GCA_011037195.1. Lineage (NCBI taxonomy): Eukaryota > Metazoa > Arthropoda > Insecta > Hemiptera > Reduviidae > Triatoma > Triatoma infestans. Next base: position 51,817 of record JAAEAF010001462.1, on the reverse strand, counting down.
ATGAAAGGCATGCGTTATTGCATGCCTCATTGATGACGAGTAGGCATTTGTTTTTATAACGCAAGCAATAGCGCACATGAATCCAACTAGTTGGATTTTCGTTCAACATTCTATGCGTCTTTTTAATCTCGCTACGTGTTGTGTTTACATTTTTATAGGTTATGTTTATATAATTAATTTCAAATATTATTTAATTATTATTATAATAATAATAATTTTATTATTAAACTGATAGTAATTAAACTATTATTATTAATTAATAATATCTCCGACATGTCTGCAAAAGAAAGAGACACTTGATTTCATCGAGGATTACCGCCAAAAAACAGTTTTATGGAACATAAATTCAAAATTATATACAAACAAAAGTGCGAGAAGTGATGCCCTGCGTTTCTTGGCACAAAAGTATAATATGGACGTTGTTGGGAGTGAAAAAGAAAATCAGAAGCCCACGTTTTCAAATCAGAAACAGATAACCTGCACAAATAGCTAATGTCGCTTCTGAATCCATCGATAAAATGCACACTAAACAGATGATTAAGTGTGGACAACAAATTGAATGCGTCAAGAGGCATGCGCGAAAGGCATGCGGTGACGCATGTTGAAATGGAAAGAGGAAGCGCAAGTTGAAAGGGAAAGGGAAAAGGAAAGCGCACCAGTGTGGACATAAGCCTTAGTCCGCAACGCTGGGAATTTTGAGATAGAAGAAACTTTCTAAATGATAAAGTCAACTCTATACACTCTAGTTGATGAAGCAACCTCTGACGGTGGAGGAAATGCCAAACTCGTCAGAATTAGGCTCGCAATGAGTGAATAAAATACCAAACATAATAATATCCAATTCACGGAAAAACCAAAAAAAAAAAAAAAAAACAACTAATTAATTAGATCATTTAAAGTGTTAATAAAATAATAATAATTGCAGGTTAGAAAAAATTTATTATTTTGTAACCAGTAAATAAACTCTCACTTTAATAAAAAAAAAAAAATTAACTTCAAGTAAATCACATTCTTCAATAATAATAATAATGTTTTTTTTATTGGTTTGACCTAAACCTACAACCAGTGAAATCTGCATTTTTTATAGAACGTACAAATTGTTTGATTATTAAATAAATTAAAAAAAAAAAAAATCAAACAGAAATACGTGATATTTTTTGTGTCCCTATTTGCATTTTTTTTGCTTTAAATAACTTTATAGAGACTAAAAATTCCAGGTAATTTGCGGTGGAGTTAATTGTTGTCATTATTTAAACAAGTCCCCCCCCCCTTCTAATATAATATATAAACTATTTTTTGTGGTTTTAACAAGATTGTTTTTTTTTTTTTTTTTTTTTTTTTTTTTTTTTTTTTTTTTTAATTCTGAAATAGAAATTAGAAAGGAATAAAAATGCAAGACTTTAATTTGTAACAGTTTTTGTTTTATTATATTTTGCACTTCGATTTTCCTATCGTCCGCACAGAGAGGGCCGGATCCCGGAATAATCTGATCAAACATTTAAAAATTGAACTGCGATATTTTGTTATTATCAATCTCATGATACAAGAGTTAAAATGAAAGCTGATACTTGAATTAAACGAAATAAACGGATGCAAAATGTGTGTCCATACAGTGAGTAAGGAAGGACGTAAATAGATACATATTAATACCCAAAATGCTTTTAAAAATCCCTTTCACTTACAGTTCACATTATATTGTCTAAGAGTGTGGTACGTTGTTATTTATTTATTTTTTTTATTTTTTCAACTTTTACACAATGGACCATCAAGAGATAGGTAACTAATTAATATTTATCAAAATTGTGGCAAATATTTTAAAAAATTATTTATGACAAACTCAATTTTTTTTTTTTAATATCTAAAATTTGATATTTTATTATTTGTTTTAAAAAAAAATTTATTTACGTTCCTGGTTCATAAGGAACCTAAATAAATGCACCTAATAAATATTAATTATATCTTCGTGTAAAGGCATATTAATATGGATTACATTTGTAGAAGTGTTGGGTGCCCATTATTGTTCTAGTGAAAGGAATTCCCCTCTTCTTCTTTTTTTTTTCGGTTTTTTTACATAGTAAATTTCAAGTGACTAAGATTTGAAGGCTCCTAGGAACGAATTTTTCCAAGCCAATTGAGGGAAGTACAAAGTTATTAGACTACATCATGATGAAATTCAATTTTGGAAGCAGTGCAATCGTACTTTTAATACTTTTAAAGCTAAATGGTTACATATATATATATATTTTTAACTTAAGTGAACCTAGGTAGGACTAGTTGAATAGGGCGGGGAAGTCCATCTAGAGATATTGTGTCTGTTAAATAGTATTTTGTCCAGAAACGGGAAAATTCGGGAATTCGTTGAAGTACGATCATCATTACTAGAAATTTTTGTTTAACTACAGACTGAAAATTGAGAAAATCGAGATGCTGTATCACTAGTTAAAAATACACATTTATATTTTAATAAAATAACATTTATAACCTCTTTTATTTTAATTTATTTGTGTCATCAGTAGGAATTTTGATCAGTTAGTTTTTGGGATTCTTCTTCGGCCCCACTGTGCGTCGGATATCACAATTTTTATAGTTTTTCTCTGAGTGAGACAAACAAAAAAAAAATTAAAGCCTAGTAATGTATCAAATTTTCAAGAAGGTAATTTTATAAACTATCATAACTTTAAGCTCGAAAGTATATTTAACGATTGTTAACTCACGAAGAGCTCTTTGCATTACCCCGTCTAATGACTTCAGTGGTCAACAGATAATAAAATTATATAATTACGATTATTTATTTTAAAAAACAAAGAATGCACAATGAACTGATTCAGTTATAAAATTTATAACCGAATTCTACTGTATATAATAACATTTCTTTGTTGTTTTTTTTTATTGTAACATCACTAAAGATTATTGATAAAACTGAATGATTCATTTAGCTTCATTTTATCATAAAATTATTAAATGTTTTTTTTTTTTTTTTTAACAGTAATAAATAATTCCATAAATAATAATGGGACATCTTGTGTGTGACATACTCACCCGGGGGGGGACCTTCTTTTCTAATTGATAATGTTTCTTTTTGTAAAATTAGAATTTTATCGATCTTTAGTTAATATTATTATTATTATTATTATTATTATATTATTATATTATTATTATTATTATTATTATTATTATATTATTATTATATGATTATATATTATTATTATTATTATAATTATTATTATTTTATTATTATATTATATTATTATATATGTCTTACTTGCTGTACGCTTTGTATTTGTTAATTATTTTACTCACTTAATTTACATTTCTCCCTGGGTAAAAAGTCCGGGTAAAAGGGGTTTTTGAAGGAGAGGTGGTATTATGTTTTGCTCTAAATTGCTATCTTAGGTGGATCATAAAATCCTGTCATCTAAACAAAATTGGATTAGATATAAAAAAAAATTCACAAACTTCCGAGTTTTTAAGAAAAATTAATAAAACCGGAAGTGCGTTTTTATTGAACAGTTTTTTTTTTGTTTTTTTTTTCCTCCAGTTTTCGCGGATATTCTCCAAGAAAACAACGACGAATTTCAGTATATAATTAACTATCGTTTTTGAACATGTTTTGCCACTGGTCAGCTCCTGTTTGACTTGGATATTATTGTAGAACATTACGCTGACTATATGATCCCAATACTTTCTCTTCTAGCAATAAGAGAAAGTAATCTAAAGAAACTACTTTTAATACAAATATTCTGTAGAAAAAATTATTGTTCAAATAAGACAAGTTTGTAGAGGAATGTTTTCTTACAGCAACATGCTTGCAATGATTTGATTAGGTCGTGACATCGTTATAACATCTCTCTTTTATTGGTTATAGTTAATATTCAGTGTTACATTGTTCGAGTTCATTTGTTCATTCTTTTTTTTCTTTTTTTATTACTTTTTATTAAATTAAAAACAAAGGTTTATCTGATTTTAAATTTTTTACAAGTAGATAGTAAGTATTATTGTCAATATATTTTTTTTTCTTTCTTTTTTTTTTATTTAAGGCCTTGCCGTTACAGACAACACTGCCCGTTCACCGGGACAGCGAGCTGTTGAGGTTCCTAGGAAGAAAAAATCTAAGGGAGCACTAGACTTGAACCTGGGACCTCCGCGTAGTAGTCCAGTGCGCTAACCACTGAGCTAATCCCTTCCCACAATGATAACACTAAAATTTCAATGTCGCATTATCTTTAAACTTGAATTTTTTTCTCACTTGCCCTAACATAAATATAGAGGCAGTGGGGAGGTATAGAAATTCTATATTTGGCAATGATACATTGTTATCAAAATAGACAGTGCTAATAACATTAAAAAATCTCGTTAACATTTGAAATCTAAATCAGACGTAATTCGGAACCGTCAAAAATGCAGTACGTTTCTATCTGTGCACTTAGCATTACACGTTTAAAGAAAATCATTGTTGCCTATTTTAATGCAAAATTTCAATAACTCAGAAATGTGTTTAGAAAAATTGAGCTTCCGGTTTAACCGATTTTTTTTTTCAAATTGTGGAATTCTAGGAATGCTTTTTAATGTTGATTAATATTACGTAAGGGTTTTTTGCATTAAATATATTATTTTAGAGGAAAGGCTCCTCAGAACTCCGTACGTAACAATTCTTCCAGACAAACTGTTATAAATAAAAGTGATAGGCATATGTTTGGAGCCATTTACGAGAAAAATTAAGAAAAACTTAATCGGTTGATGGATGGATTTTGTCGCAAAACCTTGACACATCATACAGAGAGGCTGTTTCTAAAATAAACTAAGATTCATGGGGATCTCTGAAAATTTGTATTTCCGGTCTGAAAATCTGGACATCAAAAATTTGACGATATTGCAATATTTTCATCTTAATGGTTGGGGCGGGCAGTACGAAAAAAAAAAGTAAAAATAAAAAATTAAATTTTCTAATCTAATTTTTCTAGTTCTCTTCTCTGAGTCTTTCTTCCGATCATATTAGAGAATCTTTTTATGAATGACGATAAAAAAAAAGAAAAAAGGAAACTGTGATGAAAGAGCTCACAGTTTGTACAATATACCTCTCTTAAACACGATGGTACATAGTTGTGGGACAGGTAGAGGCACCCACTCATACATAACAATTCACACTCACATTGGTGCACATATAGCTCTCTCTCACTATATATATATGTATATACTTCACACAATCATGAGTAGTATGTTAAAAGAGAATAGATAGAGAAGTGTGTAAGGGACAACCGGAAAACGGAAGTCGGGCGTTGGAATGAACACTGTGGCTATAATAGTGGGGAGATAGCAAACGTAGTTAGTTCCCCGCGCCGGTTCGTTCTTTCTACTTCGGCCTGTTCACCCCACCCCATTTTATATCGTCATACTTTCATAATATGCCCCTCTCCAATTTTCTAAATAATTTTTACTTTTTTTTTTTTTCCTTCAATTTAAAGTTTTGAATACTAATATCCTGTAAAATATATAAGTACTACTTTATTAAAAGTCCAGAATTAACACACCCATTAGAGAATATTTCATTCATTAGATATCCTAGTGCTGTGACCTTCATCTGATCTGTTATATAAGATTATTATTATTAATAAATATTATATGATGATGATTGTAGTTAATTATCATGACAATTCTATTAACAATAACAAGGTGCTATTTATTTCTATAAATTGAAGTTACCACCGGAAATTAAAGTTTTAAAATCTCTTTAATAATTTTTTTTAACAAATCAATGATGATTCGTTCATGTTTGTGTTTGGAACAAAATTTTGCAAAAATAAATAAAACTGTAGGAAGATCAAACTTTCTATTCTGTTTAGAGATACCATCTTCACACACACATCCAATGGCAGTGCAAAATCTACCATCCGGAAATGCGGCTTTAATCATTTTTTTTGTTTTGTTTCAGGTTTTTTGCGTTTTTTTTTTGTTTCGAAACTGCCTTCAAAGATTTTTTTTCAACTATGAATACTTACATATATACCTTCAAAAATATCCATACCGTTTTACTAAACAATAAAATTCCGTGGAAACATAAAAATTAATTTAATTTATAACAAAGTTGTGGGAATTCGATATTAACCGGAAGTCCAACTTTGTAGAAAAGTTTATAAAGTAAAAATTGATTTCATTTATGATTTATAAAAAATTATTGTAAACGAATTTTACAAAGTAAATATTAATTAATAGAAAGTTTCAAAACTTTTAATAACAGATTATTCTCGGACAGATTTAACTGGTATAAAAGGTGTATAAAATACGTAGCCTGCAGCCGTTGACTACCCGCAGAATAGTACGATTCATCCCGTTATTATAACACTCATTATGAGTATCCAATCAGAAAGTAGTTTATTGTTTAATGATTTTTTTTTCTAATTAGGCCATATTTACCATAGTATAGCGTTTTTAAATACAACAATGCATCTATTAAATTCAATAAAAATGTGGAGTGAAAAATTTATAATTTTTTTACAATATTTAATTTTCCTTCATTATATTTGGTGATGTCACTGGGTATTATAATTAAACTGCTCTTTTAGAAGTGAGAACATAATGGTCACAAATAAATTTTCTAAAAAAATAATGTGGTATTAACTAACAAATAAATAAATATAATTCAGTGGGTGCAGGAACACTGGGGTGTCCTGGTCGAGTACAGCAGTACTGTCCTTAAATTTTCACGCTCTACAAGCTTCTACAGCTCACTGCCCAGTGATGGCAGTAACGAGAGAATACTGTCAACGAGGAGATCGGGGTGCACTAAGAAGGCTCCGGGGCGCCTTGACCTCAGTTGTTGATGCGCCTTAACTAAATAATAATCATAATAAACAAACCTAGCATTATTGTAAACGAATCTAATAACAAGTTCCGAATACCAACAACTTCCTATAAGTAATGGCGGGGCAAAAAAGCGGAAGTATGCAGAGCTTGGGTCCGAAATAAAGAGATTGTGGGAAGTGGAGGCTGTCCGTGTAGTACCCATAGTCCTCTCGGCAACTGGGATAGTACCCCACGAATAGCACGAAAGTATAGCCACTCTGGAATTGGACCGAAACATTTATATATGAAGTTGTGTTAAACACATGCCATATTGTCTGGAAATTCTTGAACAACAATGAATAATAATGTGCTTGGATTCACCCCGTACATTATTACATCTTATCCAGTATATTACTGAGGTTAAAAAAAAAGAAATAATAATAATCCATGCCCACTTGATGCAAAAATTGATGCAGAACACGATCATTTTAGCTTATGGAAAATACTCCAATGGAAGAGAATTGTTATGGGACTCCATAGTTGAAGCTGGATGTATACATTACCTCTGAATCTAAATTCTATTTTAAATAACCACAAGACATACATAGAACTATATAACTTCATAAAGAAACATAATATAGATCAGTAAATAAGCCTACAATATATATAAATAGTCACAAATAAATAAATAGACACAATATAAATAAATTGATAAAATATAAATGTCCACAAATAAAGAGTTGATATTTGGCCATGTGCAAAATACAGGAAGCCAAAAAAAAAAAAAAATTAATAATAATTGTTAAAAGTTCAAATTGTCCAGCTTGACTGCTTAGTTGTGACACCCGAATAGCTGTTAGCTCCACCTACAGGTTTCACGATGTAGGGGTTTTAGTGAACCAGTGAACTCCCACCACTCATCCACTCTAGCGGAGAGAAACAGCCCCTCTCGCACAGAGAGGAGAGGCTCGGCCAATGTATATATAAATGAGAGAGAGGCAGTCAGAATCATTCTGTTCAATTCAGTCTTACACATCAGACATCATTCTGTTGGTTCACACTCCGTACATATCATTTTAGCCACGTCAGTCTGTCAGTTCAGTTCAGTTCTAAATTCTAAAGTGTAAAGTCCCTGGCAGTCAGTTATATATATATACACATATCAATTATATATCTTAAACCAATCTTAAGGTGTTTATCATTCATCAAATCAAACAACCAAGCATCTCCTCACAACATCCTTACATTGGTGGCAGCGGTGGATGATATAGGGGTTTTAGTGAACCAGTGAACCCCCACCACTCATCCACTCTAGCGGAGAGAAACAGCCCCTCTCGCACAGAGAGGAGAGCTCGGCCAATGTATATATAAATGAGAGAGAGACAGTCAGAATCATTCTGTTCAATTCAGTCTTACACATCAGACATCATTCTATTGGTTCACACTCCGTACATATCATTTTAGCCACGTCAGTCTGTCAGTTCAGTTCAGTTCTAAATTCTAAAGTGTAAAGTCCCTGGCAGTCAGTTATATATATATATATACACATATCAATTATATATCTTAAACCAATCTTAAGGTGTTTATCATTCATCAAATCAAACAACCAAGCATCTCCTCACAACATCCTTACAACGACTAAGCTGTCGAGCTATACATTTCGTCTGATATCACACATACATATACGAGTATATAACTAGGCATATCATTCGAAATATTTGTTCGGGTAAATTGATTTTATAATTTGATGGCATTTATAATCAAATTAAAAAAAAACTTAAAAAAAGACTACTGAATTCCCTCTTTTATAAACCTTTGATCCTATTACCTTCTGTTGTTATCCATTTTTTGTAACCATACCATCCATTACTGTCAGGTTTTCTGTATTATATATCATTCTAGTACTAACAAAATCTTTCCAAAAATTCCTACTGTTTTTCAACAGAATCCTGTACTGCAACATGCCTCTTACAAACAATACTGAATTTCTTCCCACTCTCAGATACATCCTCATACATATACGGATATATTAAGTTCAGGGTCAAAAACATTTTTTTTATAATCTTTTCTTCCATACCCATAGAATTCACAAAGTTCACAAAAGAATATCTAAGAGTTTTTCCTTAAATTATGAGATATGATCTGATTAAATGTGGCATTGTTATTCTTCTTCTCCTTTTTTTTTTATTGTACATTGTTAAAATTTATTTAATTCAATTAAAAATTAATTAATATTAAATGTATTAAAAAAAAAAAATCATTATTTGTCTGGAAATTAATTATTATTAAAGAATAAAATGAATATTACAGAAATAAATAAATAAATAAAGCAAAACTTTCCGGAAGCTATTCCAATATTTTTTTTCCAATTTATTTTTTGGGATACTTTTAGAAAACAAGAGAATCTCAAATTTTAAATTGAACAATGTCTGGAAAAAATTGAAATTTAAATTATTTCCAATTTTATGACCAAATTAAGAATCCAATAAGAATAAAAAAAATAATTGGACACTTTATTTAAAAAGCAATAAAAAAAAAAAAAAAACTAGGTACAATAATAAAATAAAATAGAAGGTACAGAAACCAAAGTGGCGATAATGGACGGTGGGATCTGATAGTGACCTTGCGACCGTGAACTGTACCGAATTAGATACATCGCTATACTAGTGAGAGAGAGAACGACAAGGACGTAACAAGTCAACCGTGTTTATTGTAATAATAAATAAAAAAAAATAAAATAAAATAAATAAAAAAACTACTTTGCAAAAAAATATATAAAAAAAAAAAATATTTTGGAACTTTATTGTATTAAAATTTAATAAAGCAAAATATGCTAATTACTACATAATGTTTAATACATTATTAAACTGCATTACCATCTAATTAATGAAGATCACATAGCTCACTTCGGAAAATATATTCTTCACAAGACAAACTTTTTATCTTCACGCAATTTTCAAAATTCTAATTACATTTTTCATCAAACTAGGAGTTTTTACTAAATGCTGTCGCATTCATTATTATAACCCACATTGTGTAAACTGTATCATACTGTTTAGTGACAATGAACGAACGCCCGGAAAACCGGTCGGTAACCACAAAAATAAAGCAGGCTACCATGGAAAATATTTCTAATACTTTCCAACACTGCAGACCCACATCTCAGGAGCTTTTTTGTGGCACTTCTTTGAACGATTTTCAGAAAAACTTGTTATTGCTTAAATATATTTAATTCTCATGTTTTCTCAAATTATGGCAAGTTTTAGGAAAATATGGCATTAAAACTTGAAAAGTCCCCATTTATGGCAAGTTCAAATATTTTCGTTTAATGGGACTTTTGACGAAAGCTTCCAATTCGGATTTCGCCTTGAAATTTGTTTTTTTTTTTTTTTTAAATATAAAATGAGGGGTAAAGTATAATAGTACATTGGGATCTTGAAAGATCTAGTGTGCCCCTTTTGGTGCAAGGAATGAGGCCTTTCTAAACTTACACCAGTTCGTCCAAATCTCATTTTCAAGATCTGGGAAGGTTCTAAGGAGATAGCCTCCCCCCCCTCCAATGCTCGTTGTATGTACGAAATCTTTTTTTGTTCAGACTGATACACATCTCAGGCTTTTTTCGTTGGTACTTCTTATTGACATTGTAGGAATAAAGGAAAACCTTCGTGGCAATAGAGAAGCAGAAGCTAGAATGGTTTAGCTTCGTAAAAAGTATGGAAAATGAAAGATTGCTGGAAGAGATTTTACACTAGGAGATAAAAGAGAACAGAAAAAGGGGAAGACCTAGAAGAAAATGAGTGGATGAGGTCAGCTGGATATGGATTGACAGAAGAAGAGACGCCTTGGATCGAGAAGAGTGGAAAAAGGCAATGTGGTGCGAGATAGAAATGCTCTAATAAACCCAAGTAGGGTTGGACAACCACTTTTGTGGAGGAAAAAAAAATTACCCAGAAAAACCTTAGGCTGCATTAGTCATGGGAGGATTCTCCTGATCAATAATGCTCCCTTGATCTCTTCTTCATCACTGATAGGTCACTCATCCCTTAAAAAGGGAAGGGAATAGTTGAGTGATTAGCGTAATGGACTCCTACGTGGAAGTCCCGGGTTCGAGTCCAGCTGTGCTATCGTTAGATTTTTTTTTCTTTCTAGGAGCCTCAAACAGCTTGTCTGCAACGATAGAACACTGTCCGGAGGCCGGCAGTGCACTGAGAAGACTCTGGGCGCCAATGGCCATAGATGTTGACGCGTCTTAAATTAAAATATATATATATATATAAAATATGGTGTAGGATACATCTCGAGACTCAATACAGAAAAATCATCGCTAATGTTTGATTACATTGTGGTCCAGAATACAACGGCTTGAATCATACTCGATTTCACAAAATTCATAAAATTAATTTTCCCAAAATAATGTTTCAGGTAAAAGTGATATATATACGAGGTGTGTAAATTAAGTAATGAGACTGATTTTTTATCATTTTTTTATTCAAATAAAATTACAATTCAACATTGTCCCCCTTCAAAGTAACTACCTTGGGAAGCCACACAACGCTGAAGACGATTCTTCCATTCGTCATAGCAGTGCTGGAACTCGGATACTGGAATAGATTTCAGTTGGTCGGTTACGGCTGTTTGAATATTCTCCAATGTTCCAAAATGACGTCCCTTGAGGTGATTTTCAATTTGGGGAACAAAAAAAAGTCACATGGACTCAAGTCGGGTGAATAAGGAGGCTGAGGAGCCACAGGAATGTTATTACTGGCCAAATACTCATTAATAGAAATCTCGGTGTGACACGGAGCATTGTCATGATGCAACACCCAATGGTTTTTGATGTTTGGTCTCACACGCATGACTCTTTTTCGAAGTCTCTCAAGAACTCTTTGACTCTTTTGACTCTTTTTGCCTCTTTTTCGGATTCTGCCAACATTTTCGTTGGTTCTTGAAGATGTAGGCCTTCCGCTGCGAGGCTCGTCTTCTTCAATTGATTCCCTTCCTTCTGCAAACGACTTAAACCACCTAAAACCTGTGCTCTCGACAAAACATTGTCTCCATAGGCCTGGCACAGTTTTTCAAACGTTTCCGTTGCACTGTGCCCAAGTCTGAAGCAAAACCTGATAGCACAACGTTGCTCATTATTAATAATTGATGTCACTCATTTTTAAAACGCACTGAAAAAACCTTGCTCACAAAAAAAGTCACTACGGACAGTGCAACAACTCTAGCGTTTTCAAATTTGCACTGGACGTGTATCAGATGTTTACTTGCCCTACCATGCATGCGCCGTGTCTCCAGTATTGCCAGATCGAACACTAGAAAATCAGTCTCATTACTTAAGTTACACACCTCGTATATATGTCAGATCGCACTTCCGGTTGATGGATTTTATCCGGATCTTCGTGTCTATGCGGTATCCCAAGTGGGAGCTTTCTTGCGACTTTTCGTTTTTGAGATATTCTGATATACACACACACACACACACACACACAGACTATTCGCTAAAAACATTTTTTTCGTATTCAAGGGACAGCAAACCATATATTTCCGGTGAAACTCAATTTCTAGCTCGGTCGCAATATTTATTTCCTTTTACTAGGGAGTAAGAAAAAAAAATAGAAAAAAAAAATGTAATTCTGTTATATGACCACCCCCCCCCCCCATTTTTCGACATTTATTTAAACTAATTAAAAAATTAAATTGGCTACATATTCTGTAAATTTAATTAAAACTGTAAAATAAACTAAATTATCAAGAAGAGAGATGTGAATTATTATATCCAACATATATACACTTAGGTATTTTGTTTACAGGGTGAATGTCCCCACCACTGTTTGCGTGTCCTATTATAACGATTAATTAAAACTATTAAAAAGCCTTGACACTGCCTCTATTATTTACATGAATTTTATCCCCTTTTTCTCCCCCCCCCAATATTTTTTTATATTGTATAAAAAAAGTATTAAACAATAAATCATAATTGACTAGGAGGAAAAAAAAAAAATTATTAAGTCAAAAGTAAGGATCTAAGAGAGCTATTAATAGTCCGCAAGGGTTTTTTTCTTTTTATTTTATTTTGATTGCATTTTTAAATATATTATGGCATGCACGCAAGATAGAGGTTGAAATATCTTTGTGCGTGTACAATAATCTGCCCTTGATAAAAGTGAAAAATATTAAAAACAAAAAACCACGGGTTCTTTCGTTTCCTCTTCAGCCAGTAATAATATTATTCAAAATAATTGGGGTTTACCAAGCCTATTGCCGCTTATCTAGCCTTTGACGGCTTTATTTCTGCTTCGAACTTTAACTTAACTGAATCTGAAGACTAAGTTTCAGCTGTTTCAATTTACATTTCAACGTCTATATTTAAGAATTAATCATGTTTTTTAGCTGTTTTTTTTAACGTCCAGGAACAGCTAAATTAGGTGATATTGTTGTATTAATTTGATTCATTTTTCTAAAGTAATTGACACTACTTCACTTCGTCTTGAAAGGTCTTGAAAATCTGCTATAGGCGCGTTCTCACGAGTCAAGTTTAGTTGATCAACAGAAGTTGAATGAAAAACCTAGTGAGAACATTTTCTTTCAATAAAGTTGATCAGCTTTTTGGTGGATCAACAAAAGTTTGACCGAGTCAAACTTTATCGTTCAAGTATGACGTATCTTTCAGTTGAACACGCCATCTTTCAAGTATTGACAAGTGTGAACCTCCGAATCGCCCAATTGGCCTCTTAGTTTACTTTTAACTAATTAAGAGTGCTCCGTGTCGTTGTTGAAACGGTTTGATCGATTTCAGTTGAACCAAAACTGATTCAAGTCGCATTCAACTTTTGCTGATCAACTAAAATCGGACAACTAAACTTGGCTCGTGAGAACGCGCCTTATGCAACATTCGTATAACTTCTTTTCCTGCAAGTATTTGGTTGTTACTTAAGTTTTTCTGCATAAAAACATTTCAGCCTTATTCTTCAAAATATAAACCATCATTTTCTCCACCACTTTCCACCAATCATTCTGCAAGCATTTCAATTTGACAGGCTTTTCCTTTGGTTTTTTGAGAGGAAAAATTCCTCGCATCCTATCGTAGAGCTTCATAATTTTCTGCTGTACCTGGAAAAAATAAGTCAAAGACTGGAAAAGATCATAATCAGATATGCAACATCAGGTGTGCAGGGTGAAGCATTGGTCCAACGCGAACGACGGAGGGAACGTTATCAGTCGTAATATAGGTGTTTGTTAATTAAAAAGGGGTAACATGCTGTTAAGACTTCATAAACTCTATTCAATTATTCTGTATGAAGTTCAATAACTTTGCCGTCTAGACAAGCTCAAAATGCTAACCATCTTCAAAGTTCCATCAAATGCAAAGCATGAAGCTTTTCCTGAACCGTTCTTGGCGAACCTCTGGTTGGGATACATTGCCTTGTGATACCCAGTTTACACTTCTAAGGTTTTTTTTTTCAAAAATATCCACTATTGTGATTATTCTTTTTCAAAACCGGTCATATTTTGGATTTTGATCGGAGCAAATTTTTGCATTCATCGATCGACATGCTATTTGACTTGGCGCTCTGATAATTAATGAGGATATGATCTTGTTTTTAAAAATACTAGGTAGGTAATCCTCAGGTGGTCAAATCATGATTTAGATTATCATGTGAAAGATTCATACCTGATTGAAAAGTCAGCTTTTAGTTCAGTCTGAAACAGTCTCAAGATATAATCAGTCTATGTCGTAATTGAATAGTGCAGATTTTCAACTATATGGGGTCAATCAAGTGTACATATTGTGGACATATGTTCTAAGCATGTAACATGTAAAATTAAACATGTAAAGGTAATAACAAAAAAGATTTGACTGTTATGCATGAAAGTCCGTCCTTTAAATTACCCGTTAGCTTCCCAGCAAATCAAAGCGCCAACAAAGTCAGTTTGGAGGATTTAGGAGTGAATTTGTAGAGAGGTTGTTGCCAGAGAATGGAAGAAGAGGCTGCTGTGAAATTTGTTATTTTAGAATTTCGCTGTTAGGACAAAGGAAAAGAAATGTCGACTTTACGATGCAGGATTCTTCTGGTGTGGAGATTTTTGAATTCTATTAAGGTCCTTTCTTCCATCAAATTATAGTTTCAAACATTTTTGCAATAATTGCAATATAAAATCGGCTTCATTATGTAGCGTCTTTTTGGTACGTTTAAGAAAGAATTCGTTGATTTGATAACAAACTAATTGATATATTATAATTATTACTTATTTAAAGAACTCCTAGAAACAAAATTAATGTATAGACAATGAAACAATTTATAGTGAGGTATATCTCAATTAAAGTTAATAATAGTCGCATGTGAATAATAGACAATCCAAGAATTGTGCACGGTATTCGTGATTTATCATTCATCACTTATTCATGAATAGTAGTAATGTTCCATTCATGTAATTTATTCGTGATTTGGTCAAAAAAGAATGTACACGAGCAAATTACTTTTTATAGTAAATTTAATTCATAAATAGATAATTGTTAAAATTTTTAGCACATTATACTCTATTATATTTTTTTACATTTTATTAGGCTTATTTTGAATCTACAATAAAGAAATTAGAAATAGCATTGGAATGACATTAAATGCTGAATCCTGAATATAACTATGTTTTTATTTTATGAGGAAGGTAATTGCGTTTATGTCAAATTTTCAAAATTGAGTTTTCTCTCAAAAATATATTTCTTTGAGGTCCTCTGAAAGTGATTTTAGAAATTTCTCTTCTTTTTGGTGGTCATCATATCTCAAAAACAGCAGATCGTAGGTGTGAGAAGGAGAGAATTGGAAAGATAATTTAGCAGAGTAAGAAATAAACTTGCAGATGCACTGAACACTGTTGTAATTAATTAAATATATAATAACTGAATTATTTTACACTGGTAGTATGATATTAGACAATAAAGGTAGCGAAAGAATAATTAAGAGAGAGAGACAGACTGGCTGAGAATTTGAAAGTAAGTAGAATGATGTTGACTGACTGGTGTCGATAACTGTACCACTGTAAGGCTAGCTCGCCTCTATTTATATCAAATTCTCCCTCCCTAGTTTGGCCTAGATAGGGAGTAATTAATGTTTTGAATTTTGTTTCTTCGGATTCTCACGAATCTTAATGATTCGGATCCCATTATATAAAAAAATTACAAAGGAATCGACAATAACATATAATTAGCAGGAGGATCCAATTTTAATGCAAAGTAAATTTACATACTATTAAATAATATTTTTTATTAAAAATATTATTTAAAAATAATCCATTCTTAAATTTCCATCTTGACTAGATTCAAAATAAATTCCAGATTTAAAGAAAGTTTTGCCAGTTATATAATAAATTGCTATAAGAGAAAGGTCGTGTGATTATTTTTCATTGAGGGCAGAGGTGGTTCAGTCCCGGACACGTCGTCAGTCTCAGTGAATATCTTTAAACGGGCAGCCGCCTCCAAGTTTCAAATACAAGAAGAGCTGAACCCACACAGATCTAGTGCGGAGGGAAAGTAATGAATGGCTGGGCACTTGTTGAACCAAAAGGATTCGCATTCCCCTTGATTTACCAAGAAGAGTCAGCGTGGCTTACTTCCTCATGCTAACTGGGCGCCCCATCTCCATCCTGCGTCTTGTGCGTAGGGAAAACTATGACTCACAGCACCTTGTCGTGCTGTCCGCCTCGCTTAGCGGATGTGAGGAATAATTTTTATTAATATCGGACCATTGAAGGGGTGCTGTGACTTCCACAACTTCATCTGGTTGGATTCTTCACTGGGGTATTGCGGTGTAACGAGACATCTCCGTTACAGTGGGAGGCTCATGCCGGACCCTTTTAGTAGGGGTTTGTGAGACGGAGAAGGACACACCCATACATCTCGTTGGCAGGAACAGGATGTTGGTGGAAGAGCTTAAGTCTTTTAAGGTTATGGTCCAATTTGGTTGGACTGTGGTAAAACTTAGGTGGGTAAAAACCAGGGCACGGACTTTTGTTCCAGACCCAGTAGTTGTAAATTTTTTTGGAGCAACTATATGGACCCATGGAGGCGGCTCTGGATGGCGCAGGGTTTAGCCCCCTCCCCTCCTTTGAATAATAATCATTTCGGACCAATGGTCAGATGTGTATTTATATTGGAAAGCTCGATGTCGAATAGCTGAATTAGCCGCGACCAATGATGGCGTAGTAAAAAAATCAATAAATTTTTCATAAGATTTTTATTGGCTAGAATAATTAAAACAATTAATAAAATTTACACATTTATTTTAACACATCTTTTTTGTAAATAATAAATTTTAAGAATAAATACATAAAGATGTATAAAATCTATTCTAGTGTCAATCTTTTTGTAAAAGATTGTTTTAAAAAGCAAGGTTGATTCAATTGTCTTATCAACAGTGCAGAAAAGTATGAGGTAAGAGGTGGTTACGTCATAACTGTGTCCGGTCGGCCTATTTAACTATTTTACTTTTGATGCTTGTAATTTCTTCTTATTAATAGCTTCTTTTTTTTTTTTTTTTTTTTTTTTTTACATTTTTTATCCTTTCAAATAAAAATACAAAATTATTTTTATTTTTTATTCTTATGCAAATTTATGTTTTCTATTTATAATTTTGCAGTTGAATTATTATTATTATTATTATTATTATTTTAAAATCCTTCTTATTTTTTTTATTTTTCGAGTAATTTTACAAAGTGTCATTTTATATACATAAATTTTTTCTATGTCTAATTTCTATTATGACCGTTGGAATTTCTATAGTTACTTATTTGTATTCAACAGGCGGGATAGATTTGTCAACCTTGTTTTATGACTCACCTTGAAATTAAAGTCAAAGTACTTGAGAATTTAAACTGATCTCTTTGTTGCAAAACAATGACAATTGTGAAATAAATATTGTAGAACGTACTGTATCCTCCTTCCCCCTCCCTACACACACACACACACACACACACACACACAATTATATATTTAGTACCTTCACATACCAGATGATGATGATGATAACAAGCACACTTATAAAAATCTAGTTTTACTGTAAACACTTTCTGGAAATCATTTTGCAGCAAATAAACGAGTCATTCTGTCTTGCAATCAACAACCCTTTTATCCCTTACGTAAATTCATATATTTTACGATCTTCTGAAAGTGATTTCTAGATCTGTCTCTTTCATTCTCTCTCTATGAAAGATTGTCTGTGTGGTTCTCCCCCCCCCCAAATCAACATCCAATTGAAAATTACCAGAGAAATGCATTCATAATAATAATTTTTTTTTTTTAAGTAATGAAAATTTAGGAAAATTTAAAATAAATTGTTTGTAAACACGATATAATTAATGATTGTTTATAAACAGGATATAAAAAAAACAAAAAAAAAAAAATTCTGGTGTGATACACTCCAATTTTTCAAAAAATTATTTTAATTAACAAATTTTTAATAAAGGGGAGGGATTAGCTAAGTGGTTAGCGCGTTGGACTCCCACGCGGAGGTCCCGGGTTCGAGTCCAGTGCTACCCTTAGATTTTTTCTTCCTAGGAGCCTCTACTGTTCGGTGGTGGACAGTGTTGTCAGTAGTGAGAGAACACTGTCCGGAGGCCGGCAGTGCACTGAGAAGGCTCCGGGCGCTAATGACCATAGATGTTGAAGCGCCTTAAATAAAAAAATAAAATAAAAAAAAAATTTTAATAGTTAGCCTAACAAATTTAATGATATTTGTCGATGTTTTGGGGATTTAAGACTATTTTTATTGTAAAAAAAGATCGTAAAATATTAACAATTTAGAAAATATGAAATTTTTTCCGAAAATGGTTGAGACTTCAACCAGGGTTTATATGAACGGTTTTTTTTTTGTCGTAAATAAGGTGTAGATCCATCTAGTTAGGCCAAGTTCAAGCCATGATACATTCTGTAACTAATAGCAGTTAGAGAAAATTGTATGAGTGTTTCACACGCGTAAATTTTTTTAACTTTACGTTACATAATCCTGTTACGAAAAGTGTGAAAATGTTAATGATAACATATATACTCTTTGTGATTGAATATAAAAATAGAATTGCTAAAAATAGAAAGCAAGTATTTAGAATTTGGTCCATACACACAGTTGATGAAAGCTGGTGAGTAGGGGGGGTAGTTGAGACCAGGGATAGAAGAAGAAGCCCAATTTACATTGTGTTCAAGAATGACTATCTCCTCACCTTCTTCATTGGTCCGGTGGTGGTTGTTGTTGTTGTTAAATACCAGACAGGATACACACCATCAATTCCCTTTCCTTTTAGTAGCTTCATGATTACGTCATCTCCCACTAACCTCCTCTATTCTCTTGTGGTAAGAAAGCGTTACAATTGGGATGTAGTGTCCTCCCCCGTCGCCCACCTCCTCCTCCTCCTCCTCTCCATTGCTCTCTTCCTTACGTTACACTAATTATTCACATCACACTTCTCTCCCCTTATTTATCTTTAAATAAAAAAATAAAAAAAAAAAAAAATAGCTAAGCTACATGCAAACATTTGATCCCATGTACCAACATCGCTCCGTGCACAGAACTGATAACATTCTTATTTTTGTTAATGTTTTATTGCTTATTGCATCAGTTATATCTTTAATTGCAATTATTTTTTTATTGTTCAAAAAACACAATGAAATAAGTACGTACGTTTGTTTTAACTTGGTTATTTAGTTTAAATAAATCCAAAGTGGAGATTTCTCCCATTAATTAGATTTGACTACATTACTACACTGGAGAATAAATGCCCAATTGAATCGAAGCAAGTATAATAATTATATCTCTTCAAAAATATATTCATTTTACTTTAAAGAATTTCCTTTTTGGAATTAATTAGTTTCGCATTTTTTTTCATGCTAAAGCTTTATTTATTTATTTGGCATAATTATTTTATTGAACTCAAGTTTTTTTTTTTTGAATCCCAATAAAATCTAGCCATTAATGTTTACATATTTAATATATTGATTACTTCATGTCTAATTGGACTTGAGTTACTTTTTTCTTTTTTTTTAAGTATACTAAATGCAATATTTGTTGTTGTGGTGGTTGTGTTCCGCAGAGCTGGATAGCATCAGAGACATTTTCCGTGGTAGCCTGCTTCATTTTGTGGTCATCGACCGGTTTCGGGCGTTCGCCCATCTTCAGGATCCGTTTTTCAGACAGTGTGACAACACAGACTTGCACAGAGCAAATTCAGTTTTACACACTGACTCACTACTTTCCATGATCGTACATCGATTGAAGATGATCCACGTAAAAAGTACGGCCAAAAATTGCAACTATCGCAGAAAATATCGAGAAGATACACAATATCGTTCTACGTAGATCGACGATTAAAGGTGTATGAGATAGCTAAGGCTGTAGGCATTTCAGAAGAAAAAGTACGGCACATTTTACACGAAGAACTCAGTATGAGTCTGAAAAACGCATCCTGAAGATGGCGAACGCCCGAAACCGGTCTATGGCCAAAAAATGAAGCAGGCTACCGCGGAAAATGTCTCTGATGCTTTCCAGCTCTGCGGAACCAACACCACCACAACACGTTGAATAAGACTTTAAGGAAAAAACTTCTAGCCACCGAGATATATTACTGGAGAATGGAATCACGAATATCAAGGCTTGAAAGTGTAAGAAACGAAGAAATAAGAAAGAAAATGAACGTTTCAAAAAATGTGCTGCGGAACATGGAGGAACATGGAGTTGATGGTACGCACAGAGCAAAAAGCTCAGTATGAGAAAGCTTGGCCGCAAGGGGTATCTGCTGTATGCAGTTACTTGGGGACTAGCGACTCTACGGGTTACCACAGCTCATTATTCCATGCACTTCGTCAGAACAGTACACAGAGTCAGTGTGTAAAACTGAATTTGCTCTGTGCAAGTCTGTGTGGTCACACTGTCTGAAAAACGCATCCTGAAGATGGGCGAACGCCCGAAACCGGTCGATGACCACAAAATGAAGCAGGCTACCACGGAAAATGTCTCTGATGCAATATTTATTGTCTTTGGACCTGACCCTTTGGCAGATAGTCAATTAAAAGAATCCCTTTGGAATCCCAAAAAACACTAGCCATACATAGTCTTTCCAACCGATGCAATTGTCTTTGCTTTCTTCTGTGCAGAGGCACCGCAGCTTCTAAAGCACTGCTTGGTCTGTTGTCTTGTCTTAGGTGTAAAGTGGTGAACCCACGTCACATCCATCATAAAGGTACAAAAATTGCTGAGAAACTTGATTCCTCATTTGTTTGTGATCAGCATTTAACAAAAGCGGCACCTATCTTGCACAAAGCTTTCTCATTGTAGATTGTTGTAGGGTATTACCGCACTGCGACTTGTAAGATCTATTGTGGCCCCCCCCCGGAACCTTCTCAGTGCACTGCCGGCCTCCAAGCAGTGTATTCTCTAGCAACAGACAACTACTCTGCTCATCGCCGTACAGTGAATTATTGAAGCTTCTAGGAAGAGAAAATCTAAGGGCAGCATACTGGATTCAAACTCGGGACCTCCGCGTTGCTAGTCCAGCGCGCTACCACTGAGCTAATCCCTTCCTTCCACCTTGGCTTTACGCCAATTAACTAGGAACGGAGACCCTAGTTTGTGTACTGTGTTTGGCCTTGTCTGTAAAGCGTAGAGTTTATGTAGTTTAAGTGTATTGTGGACTGTACTGATGAAGTGCATGGAATACTGAGCTGTGGTAACCCGTAGGATCGCTACTCTCCAAGTAACTGCGCATGCAACAGATACCCCTTGCAGGCAAACTCTCTCATACTGAGTTGTTCGTGTAAAATGTGCCATAACCTTTCTTCTGAGATGCCTGCAGCTTTAGCTATCTCATACACCTTTAATCGTCAATCATCTAAAACCATATTGTGTATCTTCTCGATATTTTCTGCGATAGTTGCAATTTTTGGCCGTCCTTTTTACGTGGATCATCTTCAATCGATGTACGACCATGTTAAAATTGAGTTGCCCATTTTTTTTTATATTTTTTTTTTTTTTACTGTTAATAACGAAGGTGTAGACTCCTTATATAGTTTTACCAACTTTAGATGGATTTCTGTTGGCGACAAACCATACAATATCAAGATATCAATACGTAACGGTATTGAAGTTTTATTCATTTTGTCAAAAACACACAACACGGTTACTTTAAACAACCGTATAGAACAAAACTATTTGTCTGATCAAATTTCACATATGGTGAATTTTCTTTTGCAACAAGTGTGATAGGTATTTATGTGTGTAGATATTATATTTAGTTTGAAGAAAATTAAAGCCGCTGCATTCGACACAGTTTGGCACTCAGGACTACTCTACAAACTCAGACACACAAACGCACCTGACTACATTACTCAAATCATAGGATCCTTTTTAAGGGACAGAACATTTCAGGTAAGAGTCAACAACACATATAAGTACTAGACGCCAAATTCTCGCGGGACTACCGCAAGGTGCAATCATCAGTCCTATACTCTTTAACCTTTACTGTTCGGACATACCTGAACCAACTTCAGCTACTTTAGCCACATATGCAGATGACACAATGATAGCCTCAACTAACGACAACATTGACCAAAGCATCACTGACTTACAAACAACTATAGACATCATTACAAAAAGGTTCCAAAAATGGAAGCTACGTCTCAACATCACTAAAACGGAAGAAAAAATTCTTTCTCTTCGGAGATTTCAAAATGAAAACCTTCGGCGACTAAAACTAAACAACCAGGAAATACCCTGGAAACCGAAGGATCAAGGAGTGCGCTATCTTGGTGTAATCCTTGACTCCAGACTCACCTGTAGACTACACATTAACAACAAACTACAACAAGCATACAACCGACTGAAACAGTTATATCCACTTATAAACAGACACACACCACTCAAACACTCCTGTACAGTACTTCTTTATAAGACGCTTCTCAGACCTCTGTTGACATACGGTTGCCCAGTCTGGATAACTGCCAGCAACACACTGACGAAACGACTTCAGACATTTCAAAACAAAGTACTCCGAATTGCTTTCGGAGCCTCTTGGTTCACCAGAAAGACACAAATACACAGAGAACTAGACATTACCGATATTCACACACATATGACTAAATTAACAGACAACTTCTTCCTCACACTTCACACACTATCCTCAACGTCCCACTACAACATAGGGGAACCTACTCAATCTAGAAGACTGAAACCGCGACTCTACCAAGATTTATGAAATAACATATTTTACCTCTAATCTCTATGTGTAAAGCTCTTGGTGAGCTGGCCCATATTATGATTTGTAAATAAAATAAATAAATAAATAGATTGTAAGAAAATTATGAAAAACTGAAAAAAAAAAAAATTTAGTAAAGTTGGTTGATGGATAAACGGAGGTACTAAGTTGGAGTATTCTTGCGAATTTACGTTTTTCACATATTCTGTTAACACATCCACACACTCAAAATTTTTCAAATATTTTTTTTAAATCATTTATTTGTAGCTAGACAGAGATAAAGAAGTGTGTAATTGTTTTGAGATGTGAGTGTGTGCGTGTTTTAGTTTTGGGGAGAAGTAATTTAGTAAAAAGGTTTGGAAGTGTTATCTCTCTACTTAGCAATGACACAATTTTTTGTCGTTAATTAAGGTAGTCCACCGTTAGAGCAGACGTGGAGGGGGACATAGTTAATTGTAGTAGGTGGTCCGGTATATAAGGCAATAGTATAGGCAGACATTACTGATAGAGAAGATAGATTTGTAACATAGTAGGGCAAAGAGAAAAGACAAACATCCAGTAGGAGAAAGAGGAGTAAGAGGTGGTGGTAGATGTCCGTGTAAAGAGAAAGGAACCCCTCTCCACTCTTTGGACGGCAGGTATGAATGAAACAGAAGATCCAGAAGGCTCTCTGTTCACTGTTCTCTTCTTGCCTTCCTTTCTACTAATACCACCACACTAAAACTCTCTCTTATAGTTTAGACATAATACCCTCTCTCTATACCATCTATCTATTCTATGTGTGTTATTTTTAACTTGTGAGTGCGGACCACAGGGCTACCCCCACTCACTCACTACATACCATCTCTGCTCTCTATACTGTACAATGTTGTTATGAATGAAGGCATTACTGTTGTATATATATAAACTATTTCTTCATAGTATCCGACATCCTCCTGGTTTACTGAATTATCTCTACTCTATAGACACGAATACAAAACACACACACACACACACACACACACACACACACACACACAAACACACCAAAATACAATTTCATTTTTTTTTTATTATATTATACTACATCTTTTTTCCCTTTTAACAGTTAAAATATTTTATATAATTATAATTATTACTGACACTTCTCAAGAATTTTTCTAGTAAATTTATTAGGTACTTGGCTTATTATTTTCTGTTATTTGTCCTACCATAAATGTGAAAATGGTGGTAAATATATTGTGTAGTACGATGGCCAGATAAGAAATTGAATATTGTTCACGTTGTAAACCAGAAGATAAAGCATTTATTTATCGTTTCATACAATACTAGCTAACCTGACCACGCTTCGCTATGGCTCAGTCTGATTTTTAGGCTTAACCATGCGTGATTTTGATAATTTGTTTCGATGCTTTGGAATACCCTGTCTATTAATTCTTGTTTTGAATGTACAATGTTGCAGAAATTAGATGGGAAGGTGATTTTTCCCGTTTCCGGATTTGTAAGAGCAGTGTGGTTACCTACCGAGTTCGAGTAATTGTCTTGAAAATATGGCAGCTGTTGGATCGTTTTTAATGTTGAACTCTCATATTCGTGTGTTAAATGAATTGTTTTTACTGTACTACAAAGAGTTGTATATTTCAAGCAGGCATGGAATTCATCAGCTGGTGTTGAGCGAGGTAATCACTGGAAGAGTTTGCCTGAAGTCACCGGCTAGTAAACCAAATGGAACCTAAATTTGCATGTATTACTTTACTATTATTATATAGGGTGACCAGAGTTATATGCTCCACCCACTTTTTTTTTAAACGGCGGGAAATTTCGAAAAAATAGAAAACACGTATTTAATCATTTTTAGTCTAGTTTATTTTCAGTGATTGATCCATTTTTTAAACCCCAATATCCCGAGATACAGCATCCAACTTTTTTTTTTCAAATAGAACATTATATTTTTTTTGCATATTTTTATAGTAATTGAGCTCCTAAAAAAAAAAAAAAAAAAAAATTTAAATCGGTTAGGTTTTTGAAAAGTTATGGTAATTTAAAACATGAAAAACAAATTTCAGTTTAATGTCAAAATTAGTTTATTTTTTTTTTTAAAGAAGCTCTTCAAACTGGGCACCATCAACGGATAGGCAAGCCAAAGCTCTGGACTCCCACGCTCTGTTTGTAGCAGCACTTAGGTGGCAAAGTCAACATCTAGGCAGGCTAGAGTTATTGGACGTTCCAGATCTTCGACTGAAGCCACGGGATTAAGGTTACTGTACACTTTATTTTTTCCAGGAAATTTCTGTCCAGGTAACGTCGAGCAACTGTCGCATTATGTGCCGGGAACCATCTTGTTGAAAATACATATCTAGCCGACGTTTTAGAGGAACATTTTTAAGCAGAACTGGCAAAATGTCTCTTAAAAAAGTTAGATACCTTTCACCAGTTAAGTTCTCTCTGTAGAAGTTTGGGCCTATTAGTTGGTTTCCTAAAACTCCACACCAAACGTTTGTAGAAAAAACAACCTGATGGCGTGTGGCGAAGGTAACTTGTGGATTTTCTTCTGCCCATATTCTAAAGTTCCAACGATTAAGAAGGCCATTGTTGCTAAACTTTGATTCATCAGTCCATAAAATTGTGCATTTTTTGTGGGGATATCTAAAAAATAAAGAGTACAGTAACCTTAATCCCGTGCCTTCAGTCGAAGATCTGGAACGTCGAATAACTCTAGCCTGCCTAGATGTTGACTTTGCCACCTAAGTGCTGCTACAAACAGAGCGTGGGAGTCCAGTGCTTTGGCTTGCCTATCCGTTGATGGTGCCCAGTTGGAAGAGCTTCTTTAAAGAAAAAATAAGGTAATTTTGACATTAAACTGAAATTTGTTTTTCATATTTTAAATTACCATAACTTTTGAAAAACCTAACCGATTTAAAATTTTTTTTTTAAATTTTTTTTAGAGGCTCAAGTACTATAATAATATGCAAAAAAAAATATAATGTTCCATTTGAAAAAAAAAAGTTGGATGCTACATCTCGGGATATTGGGGTATAAAAAAATGGATCAATCACTGAAAATAAACTAGACTAAAAATGATTAAATACGTGTTTTCTATTTTTTCGAAATTTCCCGCCGTTTAAAAAAAAAGTGGGTGGAGCATATAACTCTGGTCACCCACCAGATTTATATTTATGTATCATTTGTAATGACTTCAACCATAAGGCTTATGCCGTTTGTTGATAAGTCTAATTTCTAATCCAAAAAAAATTCACCAGAAACTTCTACAATCAGTTTTTCTAAAAAAAACTTAACGGAATCCTACGATTTTTCGTGTTTGAGATATTTCTTTAAAAACGTCACACATACACACACGCCATTCGCTATAAATAATTTTTTTTTGCATTCTTAGAGAACCTTAAAACATGTATTTCAAGGAAATCTTGGTTAGTTTTACTAATAACAATTAGTGAAAATAAAAATTTGAGTGTTAAATAAAAATTTGTCCTAATTGATAAATGTTGTGTTAACCTATCCCAGATTGTTTGTCTAGTTAAGCAGAAAGAAAGGTCTATATCTATCTACTCTTTGTCTAAACCAGAAGGAGAACCTATAAATAGTTATAGAAAGAGCGAGCTAACAAGAGTGGACTCCAGTGTTGTTAAAAGAAAAACTACCGACAGTAAAGCCGACAAACTATAGAAAGAAATACAGTTGGAGTCCTTGCCTGCTTTTTATATACCACCTAAACTAAAAAAAAAAACAATAATAATATAAAAAAAAAAACTAACCTTGTTTAGTAGAACCTCCTTTAATTACAGAGGTGAGGAAGAGGCTACTTTCGGTCAGGTTATATACTAAATCTTCATTTTTTTTCTTGTTTTCATTCCACTATTACTATAACTAGTGGTGGCTACGCTAACATTGACTTTACTTGATTACCTCTCAGCTGTTAGTTTCTTTCTTTTTTTTTTTACTTTTTATTTTACTTCACTGTTGGGCATTTCAAATAGTTCAGTCTTTTGATTTTATTTTCATATTTTTTATTTTTTTTTTTTACTAACTCTGCTAATATATTGTTTTCTGTCTTATGGTATAATCTTCTACCTTAATTGCGGAGAAAAACTTATTATAGAAAGAATACATTGCGGTGTTCATTCTGTGAATTTTGAAGTATACGGCTACTATTTACAATAAGAAAACAATGACAAAATGATCACACAGTTTTTTTTTTTTAGAAGCAGCTGTCAGTATCTTTTTGATATATGTATGTGAATGATCCAAAAAAGAATTGGCAGAAATGAGTATGTATATAAAAAAAAAAAAAACACAAACATTCATATGGTAAGAAAGCCGGACAGAGCAGTGTGAATTGATGTGATTTATTGCCGAAATTTTGCAATAAAAGTTAGGTTTCGAAGAATCCCAAAAAGTTAATTTATAAAAACTCTTTTCCATCCATATTTCAGGTGAGCATACAGAAATATTCCAGGAGTAGTGGAATGATGACCAGAATGATCACTATTTAGGTACACATCACATACGTACTATAAAGTTTGAATTTGGTCAAAGATTTTAATGAATGAGAATCAATTCAGCAGTGATATGGCTGAATTACTAGGAATACTTATACCTACTGCAAATGAATCCTTGGCTATTTCTACTCCAGGTTTAGTCATTATTGTGACGATTTTATCCAGGAAATCAAAGGTCTTTTAGTGGATAGGATGTACCCCGAACACACTGTTTAGATCAGAGAGATAGTCTGAGGCCGATAAGCTACAAGAATGGCTTCCGAAGATAAATACGGCTTCAGAGAGTTTGCTTGAAAGTAAATCTATGAAATACCAGAAAAAAAAAACCACGAAAGAATTACCTAAATAAAAAGCAGAAAGTTTGAGATGAAAAGTAGTAAAAACATTGGCTTAGAAAGAATGGCTTTCAGTGAGGTTGAAAAACAGCTCTACATACAGTCTACGATAGCAAAGGAAACGCTTAATAAAAGAGAAAAAAGGGTGAACAAAGATGTGGGACCGAAACTTGACTGAAAATTTAATGAAAGAAAGATAAAAACTCTGCTGCCAATGATTGGCTTCTTTTGAAGCTCTACGTATGGTCTTCTTTCTGGTACAAACGGCAGGAAAGGACAAGCTTTAAAAATGAGAAACGATGAGCAAGCTGGTAGGTCCTCTTAAAAAAAAGACGTGCTTAAAAAAAGAGAAATAAAAGGGTGAGCAAAACTGAGAAACCGAAACTTTGAAGAAGAAAAAAAGGTAAATAGACTTGTGATGAAACCTTTCCTTTGTAAAGGAGAAATTAGTTACTATAAGTTGTAGGGAAGGGATTAGCCAGTGGTAGAGCGCTGAAGTAGCAACACGAAGGACCCGGGTTCGAGTCAAGCAGTGGCTTAGATTTTCTCTTCCTAGGAGCTCACCGTCCGGTGATGGGAAGTGTTGTCGAGAGAACATTGCCTGGAGGCGGGCAGTGCCCTGAGAAGGCTCTGAGCTTTGGAGGGGCTAGAAGGGCTTTGGATAGTATATGACATGGTCGCTCCCCACAGACCATAATAATAATATTATAAGTTGTAACTTCAAGAAGTCTGTGTGCCGAAAAATTCTAATGCCTTCCCTAATTTTATAATCTCGTCCGTAATTTTCCCTCCCTTTTGATAACGAATTTCTCTGGTTTATGGTGGACTTTCTAATGATTTCGGGTGGAAACTCGAAATCTTTTTATGATCCACTTTCTAAGATACATTTTTGGAATCCCCGAGAATGGCCACATCTATCGAGTCGTACCCCGAGTTGAGATGGCTTTCATAGCCACCAGTATTCTCTTGGATCCTTCCTTTTCCCATCGAACTACACATTCCGAAGACCACCAAATATCTTCATGCTCGTCATAACTTTTTATCGTCGTTCTCTCATTAGATTGCGTCTTTTTCTTTATCTTTTCTACCTCCAGCAACCATTTTAAATTCAAGCCCATTTCTTTTTTTTTTTAATTTTTCCCATTTTTATAACCCACAAATTAATTTTTTTAAATTCAATTTTTTAAACAGCTTCGTTATGTCTGTTTGAATATGAGCATGAGCAAGTGGTATTGCAACATAGTCACATTGGAGTAGGATTAAAAAGAGTATTCCCCTTTTTAATTTCGTTACTTTGGAGAATCAGGGCATATTATATGAAGAATTCAAGAAAGTTGTGTAGTGATTATCCAGTGACTGACCAAATGCTGAAATTGTTTAATGACGGTATTAATAAAAAAGATTCCCAGACTACGTCTCCAGAGATTCTTAACATTTTATAGCAACCGATATGGAAGACGAGGATGATGATATCGGAGAAGTTTGGAACTATGGATACCATGTTGGTTACTAGAATGGTCTTTATTAAGGTTAACAATTTTTGTAGTAAAATGTTATTCATATTAAAATTCCTAAGAATGTTTTAAGTCTGTAGGGATTTTTGTGCTAAAAAAGGGATTTTTCAAAGAGTAAGAGGGAATTTTCATTGTCACGACCTGGCAACACTGATAGAATATGTAAAATTTTACCCACCCGGTATTGTTTGTTACAAAAAAACGTAACAAATATATAGTTTTGCAAATTTCATGGTGATAAAAGTGGGAGGTAGGAAATCCCATGTTAATAGAGAAGTTGTAAGCCTTTTTAAAAAACAGTTAATTTCTGTAACTTGTCCACTAACGGGTTTTATTGGTAGAGTGTTGTGGATTTTTTTTGTTTTGTTTCTTTATTTGTTTATCTAATTCCTAATTATTTATTTTGGACTTATTTAACTAGTTTATATATATATATATACTTTAACAATTCCATTTCAATGTAATGTTTTTTTTTTTACCAAAAGAAAGTTTAATTGGTTTATGTTTTTAAAAATAAAACGTTTCTTGCTTTTAATTTCTAACACGTTCCGTGCCATTGTTGGGTCAAATAAGCTGTACATGGAAATTTCTTTTTAAGCCATTAGACATTTTCATGGGTGAAATCAGAATTTAAAAAAAAAAATCTGGTGTGAAACACTCACACAACTTTCTCTTACTCCAGTTATCAAAAGTATAATTGACAAATTTTATAGTTTATGCACCAAATTAATTCAAATACGACGAAAACTGAAAAAACCGTTCAGTAAAAGCGCACTTCCGGTTAACTAATTTCCTTGAAACTCTGAATTTTGGCTATCCATTTATTTCTAATTAATTTTGTTTGGATGATAGAATTGTATTATCAACTATGATCGCACTTAAGAGAAAAACATAACCCCCACCCCTCCCCTAAAAGTGCCATTAAATGAATTTCCTAGAGAAATGTTTCTAATAAAAGTTGTAGCTCTTTGTATGTGTGGTTGATGTTTAAAGTTTAAAGAAAATCGTCGGAGCCATTTTTGAGAAAATCGCAAAAAAGTAAAAAATCCAACTAGTAAAGTGGTACTTCCGGTTGAGGAATTTTTACAGATAACGTACTGTTCAGAGCCCAAGGTGACCCTCTAAATGGTCATATCAAATTTCAACTTTCTACGATTTTTCGTTTTTTGAGCTATGTGTTCACAACAGAAGTTACACACGGACCAAAACACACACACACCACAAACACACACATACATACACACACACAGACACACACACACACACACACACAGACCATTCGCTAAAAACCACTTTTTTGGGCTCAGGGGACCTCAAAACGGATATTTCCGGTGAAAACTCGATATCGAAAATTTGACACGATTACAATACTTCCTCTTACTAGGAGTAAGAGAAACTAAATATTATTGTAAGAAAATATTTGTCTACAGCAATTGGATAGTATGATAATTATACCACTAAAATCAGGTGCTAAAGCAGGTGAAATTAAGAGTAAAAACTTTGGCACCGTTCAATTAAACAAAAAATATTAAGGTTTGGTTTGTAACTACATTAACAGTATTAAAGTAAATTACATAAAGGAAGCGTTTTTTGGATGCATGTGAAGCCTGTTTTTTACTTTCTCTTACTCCTAGTAAGAGGAAGTATTTTAATGATGTCAAATTTTCGATATCGTGCTTTCACCGAAAATATTCGTTTTGAGGTCCCCTGACTCCAAAAAAGTAGTTTTTAGTGCCTGTGTGTGTGAACAGCATAGCTCAAAAACGAAAAACCATAGAAAGTTGAAACTTGATATTCCGTTTAGGTATCACCATGCGATCTGACTGTGCATTATCTGTCAAAATTCCTCAACCGGAAGTACCACTTTACTAGTTGTTTTTTTTATTTTTTTGCGATTTTCTCAAAAATGGCTCCGACGATTTTCTTTAATCTTGGTATATCAACTACACACGCAAAGGGCTACAACTTTTATTTGAAACATTTCTCAGGGAAAATTAATTTTAGGGCACTTCTGGGGTGGGGTTACAGCTTCCTCTAAAGTGCTATTTCAGTTTATTAGACAATTCTGTCATCTAAATAATGTTAATTAGAATTAAATATATTGTTGAAATCCGAGTTTGAAAAAAAATCGGATGACCGGTAGAACGTTTACTTTATCACTTTACTAAATGATTTTTTTTTTTCACTTTTTTGCAATTTTCTCAAAAATGGCTTCGACGATTTTTTTGTAACTCCATATATAAACTACAAATATGAAGATCTATAACTTTTATTTAATACATTTCTCTGGGAAAATTCATTTAAGGGCACTTTTTAGGGAGGTATGGGGTTATGTTTTTCTCTAAAGTGCTATCATAGTTGGATTATACAATTCTATAATCCAAACAAAATTAATTAGAAATAAATAGATGACTGAAATTCCGAGTTTCAAGAGAATGAGTAAACCGGAAGTGTGCTTATATTCAACAGTTTTTGACGAATTTTATTAAATTTATTACACTAACTATAAAATTTGTCAATTATAATTTTTTGAGAACTGGAGTAAAAGAAAGTTGTGTGAGTGTTTCACACTAGATTTTTGTGAATGGAATATTTTCAGTCAACTTTTTTGAAAAATTTTTATTAGTAATTAATAAATGAATTATTTTCTTGATCATGCGTAATATACTTTTATGAATGATATGCTTTTTCATTTTTTTTTTTTTTTTTTTTTTTTTTTTGATGAATAGTGTGTGTGTATGTGTATATATATGTTTGGGCCGTGAGAACTGCGCCTACGTTCGGCCCACATAGGGTCCCACCAAAATATGGCGCGCGTACCACATTATATATATATTTCATTTCTATAATATATTTACCCACGGACATTGAATTCACATCATATTCTTAACGTTAAATGATTAAACTATATATGTTTATAATTTGATAAAATAAAAAAATTAGGAGTAATTTATAAGTTAATTAATGAAAGTATTGTTTGGATTATTTTTTTTTATTTTTTTTTTTATTAATAAAAAGAAATTATCAATTATCATTTATTACAGACATGAAGGCAAATTTCTTCGATGATTTTTTTTTTTTAATGCAGGCCCCCGTACATTTCAAAGACAATATTTTCCTCAAATTACGAATCATAATGGTTTAGTTGCCTTCTATGCTTTGGTTGTTAGGAGGGTGGTGCTTTCCGCTATTTTATTCATTACCGGTCAAGCATTTTCTGAATCCTGAATATGCTCAGATGTCGATCATTGATAAATGAGCTCTTTAAACAGAGGGCAAGTGTTGCTATGCAGTGGATGCTGGGCCACTGTGTCTTAACGGATACAGGATCAGCAATCCATACAGGATCAGCAGCCTGTAGCAGATCCCCTTTTGCCATATACAAGATTTAACACGAATATAAAGGGTTTGCCAACAAAAAAAAAAAAATGAAACGAAAACAGTGGAACATTGGCAAAAAGCAGGCAGGGCTAAGGGGGATATTCCTCCGAATCTTCTCAGAAATATATTTGTGGCTTGTTTCCGAATAACCACTGATCATGACTCAAACAAAAGCATATTTTGTAGAATCATCAGAGATATTTTCTGTGATAGCCTGCTTGTTTTTGTGGTCATCGATTGGTTTCGGGCGATCGCCTATCATCAGAATGCTTTTTGTCAAACAGTGTGAAAGCATAGATTTGCACAGAGCAAATTTAGTTGATCTACGATGCTAACGAGAAGTTATTTTTCACAAGCAAATTCAAATTCATTTTTTTTGTTGTTGTAACTGTTATTAAAATTTATGGAATTTTTTATATTTATTATATTGAATAACTCGGGGAAAATTTTGATTAGTCTTAATGAGCAGAATAAATAATTAAGATTTCATTGGCCTTGTATAGGTATATATAAAAATTATGATTTGTTATTTTTGTTTTATTTAAGAATATCATAAAAAATATAAAAAATTGAAGTAAATATATTTATTAAAAAATAAATATAATAAAGAACTTAATTCAGCGTGTATCTATTGTGTGTGTTTTTTTAGTATGTGTGTATGTGAGTAGGCTTAACGTAATGATCATTAAGGTGAGGTAATTAGTGAAGAGCTCTTAGTTAGTTCTACTCTTTGTTTATACACAAGGGAGTACTTTATTTATTTATTTTTTTTTTTTTTAATAAAGTGTTTTGTGACAGTTTCTCATGTAATCAAACATAAGATAAATTCATAAAGTTTTGGTTCAGTAAACAATCTTATTATGTTTCTACAATTACATCGGTTACTTTTTGTAAAAATAAATTTAGGTACATTATAATTATTAAAATATTAGTTTGTTGAAAGAAATAATAAAAAACATGGCTAGTATACAATTGCAAACAACTGTGAGTTAGTTTGTAATTTAGATTCGGTTTAATTACTTTCTACAATTGCCGACAAATAGGATTTGTTGTTAATTCTAAGATTCATCATGAGAAGCTTATTAAAGCTTTTCTACCGGTATAGAATGTTAAAAGACTTTTGTTTTGATCAATCTTATCCTTCTAGGCAAGACTGATTAACGTTGGGTCCGCCAGAGTGATCCCCTATATGTTGGTTGTGGTGGTTGGTTCCGCAGAGCTGGAAAGCATCAGAGACATTTTCCTTGGTAGCCTGCTTCATTTTGTGGTCATCGACCGGTTTCCGGCGTTCGCTCATCTTCAGGATGCGTTCTTCAGACAGTGTGCCAACACAGATCGTACAGAGACTTAGTTTCACACTCCATTGTCTCTGATGATCCCCTATACCTATAAGTTTACACGTAATGTTTCAAAATGGACTATACGTCCATAGAGCTACGGTCTCTATTTTGTATATAGAAAATCATTTCGCAATTTCTCTTGATGAATGGATCACTGATATTACAAACTGAGATATACTATTCTTTGAAGTATTTCGGATAGACGGGTCCACAACTCTAATTTGAAAGTTGCACGGATAGTTAACCTTCGTTGAAGCTGCTGATTTCTTGGGTCTTCACCTCCTGTTTGGTACTAAATTGGAAGGGCGGCTAACCTCCTCTAGGGATGTTTTTCTAATCGGAGTACCAAATCGTATCTTGGAAAATGGATGTAATGGATAAGTTAACCAAATTAGGCTACCCCCTTCATTGGTCCAGATAGCGTGTCTTTCAGTGAGTTGTCCGGCAGTCTACGTATTATTATAACTGGATACCTAAGCCTATGTGGCTTTTATCCCCCCAATTTATTCCCCTAATTAATCTCCCCCGGTAGTCTACCGGTTTGTCGGCAGCCCGGTTTGTCTTTCAGCTCCAGCCCTCCCAGGCAGTCCTGCGAGAGTGATGCCCTCCAAAATACACGAAACCTAGTACCAGCGAAACGGGGACACTGACATAAGTAGTGGTACATTGTTTCCCTAACTCCATCATCATAGTTCTGACATATGGGACTAGACGTCCTCCCTATATTATGCAAATGATTAGCCATCCATGTGTGTCCAGTCACTACACCCACCAACGTCCTCAGTCCTACCTACTAAGGGACAGGAGGTAGTCTGAAACCCCCTGCTTAATCCCTTTTGATAAATCTTTTAGCCTGGAGGCACCCTAGCATTTCTCCAAAACTCGTCTCCCAAAGTCTAATCTGACTATCACAGAACCTCTTATTGACGGCAAGGGCTGGCTCGGGACCCCAAAAAGCTAAAGATGATCCCTCCCTAGCCAGCCGATCCGCCCTATCATTGCCCTCTATTCCAGTCTAGGTATTCTTTGGGGGTAATGAAGAAATATGGTTGTGCCTTTCACAGACCTCATCCACGCATCTGGTTCGACCTTTTATTTTGGGCATTATGTTTAAGGGCACGTTTCTACATAATGGGGATCTTGCCAGATTCTCCTGTTATAGTATTTGTGAGACAATGGGAGAAACAGTCATCTATCTTATAATAAAGATTGCTTGAGAAGATTAGATTAGGACCTTTGGGCCGGAACAGTATGTCTGTGGAAGAGCTTACGCTATTTCCTCGTAAGATTATTGTCCGATTTGTTTGTACTCTTGTGGGTTAGATCCGAGTTTCGATTCTGTTCTTGCAACAAACCCGGTTTGTTGTTATTCTTCTTTGGGGTTATGAATGAATATGGGTGCCCAAACAAGCTTTGGATAGCTTAATGCTTGGTCCCTTTCCTGTTCGCATAATTATAATAATAATAAGTTTATTCACATAATATTCAGTGAAGAACCGTAATTGGACGAAGGGAACTTCACTGTTCGTACTATTTTTAGATAGGATTGGCCTAAAAATGGGATTGAATGCAATTACAGATAAAAAAAAAAAAAAAAAAATTATATTAAAACTCCTTTTATATCACCTTGAAACTCTTTTAATATCATTTTCTAGATCCAGAAAAGTTCCAAATTAGTATGCAGTTTTCTGCATTTTTATTTATATTCTTTCTAAGATATTATCACTTAAAAATCATATCTAATTTTAATTATTTATTTTTTAAAATTGTTATTAATATAGCATTGATTTTAATTATTAAACTCGAATAACCTAACAATCACTTCATCATAGAAGGCCACCCTTGTAATGTGTGACCTTTTTCTGGGAAAAAATTAATATTAAATAAAGTAATACAAAATTTGTTTTTTAAGTTTTTTTTTTTTTTAAAAATGCCATTGCTCAAAATTGAATACATATTTTATTACGTGAGATATATTTACAATGCTGTATAATATGTTATAATTATTGAAGACTGTATATGAGAATTGAAAAATTGACGCATTTATTAATTATTAGTTTTTTTCCAATCTGTACAACAAAAAAGCATTTGTAAGGACGCGCCCTTGTTTTGAGGAACATGAAGGTGATTTGCAAATAACCAACTCTAATTAATAGTTCGTTTATGTAGTCATTCTTTTTCACATAAATTCAGCAGAAACATTTTGATTTATTTTGCCAGTGTGAATATTATTAACTCAATAATAAAAATATTATAGAAAAGTCAAACTTCATATTCCGGTCTGAATATCTCCGAAAGATCCGAATCTGACAATGGTTCAAGGTGATGGAGAAGTAATCTCTTTAATAGAAATGCATTTTCTAAACAATTTTTAGCGATTTAAATAGCCTTCAGTGAATTTCTTCAAAGTTTGTTTACCAGCTTAAATATATATTTGTAACGAAGACTTTCTTATGGAAATTATCGGAACCCTGGAATGACGTGAAGCCCTGGCTAGACTGTCCAATATATAACGCAATTATTAACGCGTTAAATGAAGTAGGTTTCCCAGTGGAGCGCGGCTACATGATCGATTTTTATCGTAGTACATACAGTAGTTCCATCAGTGGAGAACGTGTCATTCCAAAAGCATTTTGCAGAAATACATTATTCAAAAAGTATGGCAAAGTTAAGCATTACATCGAAAGTATTTTTTTTGGTTAATCGTTGTAAGTCGACGACGTCGCTTCACACACACACACTTAGCCACGCTTCTATTTTTTTTTGTTTTGATTTTTAAACTCCGTATCAGAGGGATCATATAAACATCTGTGCTTTTGTACTTCAAGAATTAATACTTCACTGTCATCAGTGTAATAATCATCCTTGTTGTATAAACAATGCATCAAAATTATAGGATATATAAAATATACCAAAATTCATAAACGAGTACAAGGCAGCTATACAAACAGACTGTAGATTGTTGTAGGGGATTATTGCACTACGACCTGAAGGATCTATTGTGCACCCAGGAGACTTCTCCAATACACAGCCGGCCTCCTCCAAGCAGCGTTCTCTAGCTACAGACAACACTGCCCATCACCGGTCATTGACTTGTAGAGGCTCCTAGGAAGAAAAAATCTGAGAGCAGCATGCTGGATTCGAACCCGGGCCCTCCGCGTTGCTGGTCCAGCGCGCTATCTCTGAACTAATCCCTTACTTCTCCATTGGCTTTCGCCAATTAACTAGGGACGGAGACCCTAGTTTGTGTACTATGTTTGTCCTTGTCTGTTAAGTGTAGAGTGTATCTAGTTTAAGTGTATTGTGTACTGTTCTGATGAAGTGCATGGAGTACTGAGCTGTGGTAACGCGTGGGGGACGGCTACTCCCCAAGTAACTGCATGCAACAGATACCCCTTGCGGGCAATATATATACAAACAGAACGGCAACCTCCGTTGCGTTGTTTTCCACCCGTCTAGTCAGTCACACTGCGTTATTTCTCCCTGAATTATGGGCTCGGATCCATCATTCTGAATTATGACTTTGAGAACGCGAGTCTTTACCTACTTCGTACGATAATTTCAGTAGCGTCTAGCCATTTTCCCTAGTATCACCTCATTCCATATTTCTTGCGTTACTTAACGCAAAATAAGTGCGTCAAAATCCGTCCGTCTAGCCATAGCCTTATTCAATACAATATATATAAAAACGTCGCAAATTGTAATAACAATAAAGAAAACAATGAATTTGGATTTCCTTGTGAAAAAATAACAGTTAACAGAAATCTATAGTTCTGTAAACTGATTCTTCTTGTATCTACTGATTACAACCCTTGCGGGAGCACACCTTCGCGGACAGTTTCCAATATCCGAGGTTTCTGTGATGGTTTCGTGTAGCAGAGATCTGGAGATTTACGGAAACATCGCAGAAAGTTCATCCACAGTCAATCTGCGATCGTCACGGAGCGCATTTTCGATTTTTTTCACAATTTCGTCAGTCACATTTGAAGGTCTTTCGCTCCTCTGATCATCATGCAAGGACGTACGACCGTTTTTAAACTCGCGACACCACTTGAACACATTCGTACGATTCATAGCTTTATCACCATATGCAGTTTTTACCTCATTATAAACCTCAACCGGAGTTTTTCCCTTCCAATAGAGAAAGCGGATGACGCCGCGTATTTCACACTTTGCGGGAGATTGGATTGACATTTTTCACGAAACTTATTGTCGCGTCGACAGTTCTCAACGTACTGACCTTGAACCGGTCTCGTTGCGGAGGGGAGGAATCAGGTTAGTGTAGCCAACATGTAGAAAACAAAATCCCTCCGGCTGTGAGAGCCTCCAGTACACTTACTTACTGGACATGCCTCGTACTTTAAGGAGGTTCTGCAGCAATTTGGAAGATGGCACTCTCTTTCCTCAATTGTCTTCAAGTAAATTTCATTTAAGAACTTTTGTATAGTGTACTCATTCAACATCCTCAATTAATATATATTGAAACCATTCTTAGATAATTTCCAAAATAATGAAAAATACTTTTATTACGTTTTGAAAATTGCCCTTGACCTTTTCTATTTACAAAAAATTCCAAGATTATTTCTAGGTTTGAAGACGCTTGTTTAAAAGTCTAGTTAACTAGTTTCATTTTAGGAAGAAATTAATATTGATTAAATGTTGATTATTTATCGTTAAAAGAACTTTATTTTTTCCGGTTAATTTTTGTTTCAAGGTGAAATTGTTACATTGTTATTTTTAAACTGCATACAAAAAAAAAAAAAAAAAAATTGCATTATATAACATTTAATTTATTTCTCAAACCTTAACTAGTAAATAATAAATTAGTGAATAATAAAATAGAAATGTTTTGATCTGTTAAGGGTTAATAATACTAGATGTTACATTATAGAGATTTCCCACAGTTGGTTACCGATTGTTGTCCAAGGTCATTCTGTTGATGGTAACCTCCTTTTTTGGGCTTCTTCCATTTTACTGTGTGTGTGTGTGTGTGTGTGTGTGTTTTTGTGACGTACTACCTCCCGCCCAATATTATATGGTTTACTTGATTTTTACCGCTACTTAATGTAAAATATAAATCAATAATTTTTTGATCTTTATTCTTTACTTTTTTTTTTTATTTTCTCTCATGTCAAATTTGATATTCCCTTTTTTTTTTGGTTCCACCAACTCAACTAACTGACAAGTAAGTTACGGACAAAATCCACCAACCAGAAGTGCGACTATACTGATGGTTTTTTTTTTTAATTCATAGATGGGCTAAAATTTAAAAATGGGCTTTAAAATTTCGTGGTCTAGAATTCAAAAAATTTAAGAAGAAAATTGGAATTGGTTTTTGAAAGTTTCTATGGAATTTGCTATGTTGATATTTTTAGATTTGTTTGTCCATTGTCATTATAAAACATCGGTTTATAATGTGGGGCGGGTGTTGGTGTAGTGGTTATGAGCTTGGACTTGTAAATGGAAGAACTCCAGTTCGTATACCGCGTATAACTGCTAAATTTTATATTCGTTTAAAAAATGTTTATAGTAAAGAAGGTGCTTCCGGCTCCGTTCTGGACACCTAATTTGGTAGTTTTTGACGTTTAGCCAGCCTGGAAAAATAGACTTTTCCTTTACTTTACTTTACTTTACATCGGTTTATAACAGGGGTACCCAACTGAATAAAGTATCAGTCAAAATAAACATCTGGTATAGATTATACAAAACAAAACCAGCAAACTATGTATATATTCAATACACTATATCGATTTATGGATCGACATTTTTTATGGATCCATATTATCTCTCCTTTAATTCTAATAGACGGTTAAATTAAAAAAAAGAATAAGGATAAGATAATAAATGACAAAAAAAGAAAAAAACAGAACAAAATAAAGTACAAATATATATATTTCCCACGGGATGTACCAATTAATAAAAGAATTATAAAAAGAAACCTTATGTGTTGTTATATAGGAACATATGTTACAACACTATATTAAATGTGACAATGAAATAATATGTAGTTAGTAAGAATTTACACAGAAAAAAAAAAATAGAATTGATAAAAGAAAAAAGTTCGATTAGGAGTATTGGTATAATTATCTCGTTATTAGTTAACTATGGAGTGTCAAGACTCCTTGCTGCGTATTCTAGTGGCTAGCGCACTTGCCTTTGGTGCGAAAATTTTAGGGTTCGATGTCTATCAGGGCATAGGCGATAGCATCGTGAAAGAAAGGTGAGTAATAGTGTTTATAGCCGAACCTGATAGTGAAGGCTAGAACTAATGAACTGCAGCCGTGCTTACCCAGTAAAAAACGCTGTCTGGCATGCTTAGGACCTTCATGAACTTTTAATTTATTTAATTTATTTATTTATTTGCCAGAAAAAAAGATCAATACATCCTTATTGGCAAGGTCAAGTAGAATATAATTTAAAATCACATAACTGTCAAGGCAAAACTTAATTTTAAAATATTTCTGTATCTTTAATCTTAAATATAATTTAAATTCACAAAATTGTCAAGATAAAAACTTAATTTTGAAATATTCATGTATCTCATACAGCGGGTGAGCTAATAACAGTATTTTAACACTAGCTTTCAAACACTTCAAATTCTTATCTTTTATATTCGCTGGTAAATAATTATATAGCGAGATGGACAAACTATGGAAGCTGGTACGAACTTTTGTCAACCTGTTTCTACTCTGAACAAGATCATTGCGCCTTCTGGTGAAATGGTCATGAACTTGCGAAAAACTTATAAATCGGCCTTCATTGCCCTTTACGTAAACGAGGCATTGGAAAATAAATATGGCTGGTAGTGTCATTATATTCAATTTCTTAAACCAAGAACGACAAGATACTTTCGAGTCTAAACCCAAAATAACTCGTAATTGCCTTCTTTTGTAACCTAAGTATTTTTTTGCATTCGCCAGCATTACTCCAAATTATAGTACCATAGCACAAATGGCTATGAACATACGCAAAATATGCCAACTTTAAAGCTTCCAAGTCAACCGACATTCTTAATTTTCGTAAGACATAGATTCCACGAGGCACTCCCTGCTTTTGTGGCAGGGAAGGACTAAAAGCCCCACTGGGCTATCCCAAAGAAAAACAACAACAAACCGGGTATAGGACAAAAATCCAGACCCGCGTTTAACCCATCCAAGATTCACCTCAGTCCAAACAGATCGGACCATTTTACGTTAAAGGGAAACAGCCTAAGCTCTTCCACAGAAATCTTATTGTGACCAAAGATCTCTTCTGTCAAGATGGATGGGTGTTTTCTTCAACTATTTCACAAACTCTACAAAAGAAGTCCAATTACAAATTTTCTTCACGCTTATAATAATAAAAACCCGTCGTTTTTTGCGAAAAACCTGTTCAGTAAAAAATTCGCACATGTGACTGGTCAACCGATTTGCTTCAAACTCAATATTTTAGCAACATATTTAATTCTGATCAAAATTATTTAGATGATAAAATCGTATAATAACATAAGAAATAGCATTTTAGTATAGCCCTTAAATGAATTTTCCCAAAGAAATGTTTTCAAATAAAAATTGTAGCTTTTTTTTTTAGATTTATAGTTAATTTGTCAGGTCTAAAGAAAACTCAGGGGAGACCTCAAAAATATCTGGAGAAAATTCGATACTGAAAAAATTTCACACGATCGTAAATACTTCCTCTTCCAGCAATAAGAGAAATTAAAAAAAAGTAATAAAAGAAAACAAAACTTATATTAAATATTAAAATTGATAATAGTAAGGAAATAAAATAATTAATGATAGAGTTATAGAGAAGGATGATGTAATATTTCGGTGGTCCTTTTTGGCTAAATGTAATATTGTATTCAGTTGTATGCTGTAGATGGTGCTCAATGACAAATGGCTCCTAATAGCTAAGACACGAGCAGTTGTTGTTGTTGTAGTTCAGTCTGTGGTACTTTGTAAAACGTTACAGTCGTTATGTTAGTCACCACCTTCAAATGTTTGTGTTCGTCTTCTTTCTTCTACATCACCTATCTTCAGTCTTCAATTCTTTTGTTGTATAATAATCATATCATTTCGTCATAAAAATAAAATGTTACTTCATTTACCCACGGTTTTAGTACAAACATTTCTATACATTTTTCTTGTTATTTATACTTAGTGATTTTTCTTTACGATTCCATTTAAATTTTACTCTCTTACTCTTGCACTCTCCATTCCTTCTGACTTACTTATTCTCTCTCTCTCACTATGTGTAAGTCTTTTCATTAAAATATCAGATAATTCAACATTCCCTGGAATGGATTCTTCATAACTTAATGTTTATTAAATAAATATCTTTTCAGTTAACCATGTTTCTTTGTATCAAGTTAAGTTATTTTGTGATATAAACTGTTTTACTAATTCTTTTAAAAATTTAACCTTAAAAAAAATGTTGATTTTCTTTTTTTTAAAACTATTACTGAAATCATTAATAAATATTTCAGAACCA
The DNA here is from genome assembly GCA_011037195.1 of Triatoma infestans. NCBI lineage: Eukaryota > Metazoa > Arthropoda > Insecta > Hemiptera > Reduviidae > Triatoma > Triatoma infestans. The sequence goes on along the minus strand of JAAEAF010001462.1, from coordinate 9,269 downwards.
TACTTAGAAAAGACTCTTTCATGATCTTATTACGCCATGAGTTTTTAATAAATCGGGAAAAAGAATATAAACGGATTATGATGAGAATTCTAAACCAATTGTTTTCTGTCCGGAATTAGAGGATCTGAGATAAAAATCCTAAGGAGTTCTTTAAAAGAGCCAAGGAAAAAAACTGGTTATATGTTATTCATAAATTTCTAAAATTTTCCCCTTAGCAGTCTTCAAGAAGTTGCTAGTTTTATCGTTTAAATCAACAAATCTTGTGGAGGAGCTTTTTGTTTCTGATACTGGAGCAGGAGAAGTAGTCACAGTTCTGTTTATAATAAAATTCCGTATATCCTTATCCTAAATTTGGTTAGCGCTCTCTGAATTCAATTTTTATACAAGTAAGCTTCAAATATTTGAGCCATAATGATATACTGGCCTTAAAAATGGAATCGCTTTAGTGGATCAATCTTTTCGCCTTTATTGCGAGTGATTCGGATTCTCAGTAGTAGGATTACAATCAGATGAACTCTAGCACTAGCACGAGGTGGGGATGCAGTCTGCTGACCATGATTTTTCTGCCGATAACTCCAACAAAGTCTCAACAAAGTTTGAGAGTTTAAGGATAAAGCACCATTAAAGTCTGGGAAGTTAATAATAGATGTCTGCAAGAAATAACATTATTTTCAGTTATTTTGAGGGTTCTTTGTCTTACTCCTTTGTAAGAAAGAAAACTCTTTTCCTCCGAAGAAAGAACAAAGTTTGGATGCTTGCTTTATTGTATAGGAAGTGGCCGTGTGCTGAAAAGTCAGAATTTATTCTCGCACTTGGAGTGTGTTCTTAGACAACAGCTTATTTATAAATAAGCTATTAGTATTGTTGATACCTCATAAGAGGCAATGGATTAGCCAGGTCTTCCGGGGTTTCTGGCATCTCAGTGGTTATCCTAACCATACCAACCAAACGAATAACACCACAGCATTGACATCCCCACCATCATCACTCAGACGATACATACAGGCAGAGTTGTTTATTTATTTAAGGCGCGTCAACATCTATGGTCATTGGGGCGCGGAGCCTTCTCAGTGCACTGCCGGCCTCCGGACAGTGTTCTCTCGTTACAGACAACATTGTCCATCTCCGGACAGTGAGCTGTAGGAGCTCCTAGCAAGAAAAAAATCTAAGGGCAGCACAGCTAGACTCGAACCCGGGTCCTCCGCTAGGAGTCTAGTGCGCTAACCACTACTATGTTTGCAACTAGTTCGGATTAGCATATCCACAAGCAAACTCTAGCTCATTTACTTATGCACTTGTGTTGTTTACAGATCATTACATCCTATCAAAAAAGAGACATCCGCTAAAGTCACAATAGCTCTTTTAGGTTGCAGAGTATATATAATATGAGTGTAGAGGAGTTTTTGTGAATGTGGAAAGAGGACTTAACACTGTTAAATCCATCAAAAAGTATTTTAGCGTGAAAGATAGAGTGGCGGTATATGATGACTTCTCGATGTCGGCTGGAGTAAATGAGACAGAGTACTTTAACGCTTCTTTTACGTTTTTTTCAACTCCCCTACGACTCCTTTACTTTTTCTTCCAGCATTCTCGTAGATCACTTTTCTTTTACGGCTAGAAACTTAACAGTTTTGTGATGGATTGATATGTCACGCCTCATGTTACATATGGATTTTTGATACAGCTTGTAGGGCAAGACAAACCAAAATATGTCATGGCGATCCATTACAGTGAGCTAAAGTTGGATCTATGAGTTCGCTAAACCCAAACTATTTCTGCAGATATTAAGGGTTGGAGGCTGGAAAAACCCACAGGGTTGCCAAGATCCCCGAAGAAATGGCGGCTAATCCAATTCCTCCCAACAGGGACAAATTTTACAGTAACTATTTGATCGAAATGCACATGTTTGCCTAGAGTGCTTGTTCGTTGTTGTTCATAGCCTCATCCATTCATTGTTCTTCAATTTTTTTTTTGCTTATTGATGGATTTGAAAATGAAAACATGGTCTCATATCTTTACAAATAATAATATTAATTAGGCATTGTTATTTTTTTTATCATATAACTTACTTACACAATGAAATGTCACGCTTTTACTGTTTCATGTTGCTTAAAGAAAATAATTACCAACACTACGTAACAGACGTAGACTAAATTACTTTGAGACATCCATCATCCATTTAATTAGATATTTTATTTTTAATCAAGATTATTTCCATTGTAGATGAGAATATTTTAAGCAAAAAATCATTTATTCCGTTTTAAAACACACAAAAAAAAAAGGTGTTGCAAGTTGCTGATGAAGCCTTCCAATATGAAACAATATCATCTTTACATAATATATATATAATATAAAAAGGCCATACACGTAACCCATATGTTGTATATTATGTCCGTAATTTTAATATCAACATGTTGTGTTGCGTTCATCTTCCGGGATTTCCGGTCAAATGAGACATCCCTTTCCTTTTTATTAAAACCTGTTTTTCTTTTTCTTTTTTTTTTTTTTTTTTTTTTGTTATAGTTTTATTCTTCACTCTTCTTTTAATTTACAGTTAATTTTATAAATAATACAGGAAATGAGAAAAATAATTTTTTTTATTTTGTAATAATTAAGTTCTCACAGCGACTTCTAAACAGTGAAACAGTTAAATTGATAATTGATAAAATTTTCTCAAAAATTTATTACCATTAATAAAATTTTATTTGTATTTTTGAATGGACATATAAATAAAAAGGTGATAGGGAGGGATTCCCTTTTTTATCTGAATTTTATAAGATCATTTGACAGCATCCTTTTTCGTCGCAAAACTTGTTATAATTAAACAGGTACAATTTAAAGGCTAAACAAACCCACAGTTTCCTCTAGAACCTTTTCTTTATTTCTTCTAATTCGGAACTTTAGCAATACTTTTAAAATATTATATAAGTATTAGAACCATACATTATACTGAAGTGGCACTTTCCAAAAAAATCAATTCTTCCGGTAAAAATGGTTCAAAGAAATTATTTCAAAACTTAAAGTATGTAGGGGAAGTTTAAAGAAAAATATTTGGATTCCTTTTTGGGAGGTGGGGAAATCGCGAAATTGATGGACTTTTCTCGAAACATTCTTACCGGATGTTAAGTTTCATATCAAGTTTATTAAGTTTCTGTATCAAGTTTCCTGGAAACTTACCTGGAATTTTGGTTTTTGAAAAATATTTTGTTCCAACATACATACAATACTAGAAAATTCAACTTCGAAAATTTGGCACTTTTTTTCGCAAAGAAGTTACGAGAAAATAATAACAATAATGAATATCAATGATTCTATAGGTAATAAAAGCAGGTATTTATTTTTGTGTGTGTGTGTGTGTGTGTGTATGTGTATCTCCTTGTTAACCTCAACAACATCAGGGGATTAGAACAGCCTAGCTTCTCGTTTGATTTGCATGCTATTATGGCGTAGTTTATGGGTGAGCCTTAAATTTGATTCAACTATATCTGGTCTAAGGGGCAAGTGATTTTTCGTGATTCTCTAATTTATTGCCGATATAGCTTGATTATTTTCTTCGTAAAAATGCTAGGAAGTTTTTTGTATTCACGCATGGATCTGAATCATCAATTCTGTACCTAGTTGTTCAGTTTCTCAGCTTAGAAAATGGATTCTCGCACTTATCCTTTGTTTTTTTTTGTTTTTTTTGTATCTACTCCAAATTCCTCAGCCTAAGGGAACGGCTCGCCTCGTCTACGGCTTCTAGGATGAGATTGGGTCCAACTGCAAAGGATCGTAGCCCTGTTTCTTTTCCTTCTCTTTCCCATATGCAGAAGCTATAAAATTGTTATTAAAAATGTTAAAAAACAGGAAGTTCCAGTCGTTATTTCTTTAATTCTGTCTACATGAAGTGGTTTGAATTTTTTTCCGAGAGGGGGCCAAATGCGCTGCGACCTTACGATCTATTGTGCTATGCTCTTTGGGTACCGCATGCTGCCCACAGCACCCAATCAGATGTTCCAGACGAACATCGTCTCTACAGCTCCTCTATCAGGTTAAGTTCCCTTAGGAATCCTGATAACTTGACCGGCTCTTGGGTGGGTATATCCTCCTCCTCCATCTGGTAACTTACCCAGGTTCTTAAATCTTCTCTGGATGACAGCCTCGCAGTCTGTTAGAAGATGTAATGGAGTTTCCTCCATCTCCCCACAGAATCTGCATGTGTGCAGATTCCAAACCTAGCTTCATCATATGTCCTCTGAGTCGACAATGCCCCATGAGGAAACCCACAAAGAACGCGGAGTTTGTTCTTTTTTCAGGCCAATGCAGGCCTCCGATCTCCGTTGGTTATAATTTCCCAGGCAGATCTTGGCCTGACGCAGTCCAGGGAGGGAGTTCTAGAATTGAGACCTCCTTGCCTCCTCCTCCTTCCTGAGTTCTTCCAAGAAAAACTTGTCGCAGACCACACAAAAAGGTTCATGCTCTAGAAGCGGGGTTGCAGCACCTATCTTTGCCAGAGCGTCAGCCATCTCAGTGGTTTCCATTTAGTAATAATATAGGTACAGGCCTAAAAATATCATTATTAAAATGTTGAATTGTTTAAAAATCGATGAAAAAAATCTAAAGGACAGACGTAATTTTCAATTTTGTTTATACTTGAGATTTTGTTTTAATTTTTCCTTTTACATGCTATTAAAAAAAAACGAATGAAATATTGTATTTTAATTTCTTTATTACTTTAACTATAATCATTATTTTCTTTATTATTTTTAGCATTTTATATATATATGTATATTGTATATTATATTACATAACCTTATCAACTGATCTTTTATATACAAACAGTACACGAAATATTGCAGTATTTCCCCACATGGTTACACCAAAACCTGTTGTTAATATACATATGTTCATTTAGAGGAAGGTTTAGTTAAAAATAAAAAAAAAAAATATATATATATATTTAGAAATAATTAAGAATAATGGGATGATTTCTTACTTTCTCTTTTTATCGTAAGAAATTAGATAATATTGTGATGGTCATATTTTCGAAAAAAAAATTTCTATCCGTTTTCGAGAAAATTCCGAAAACCAGAAACCCGGAATTCCAAGAACCGGAAAAAAAAACCAGTTCTGTAAAATCCGGTTTCTCGGAACATTTCCGTTTTTTTTTTTTTTTAAGATTTTCATGAAAATTTGGAAATCTACCAATACATCTAAATATAAATTATTATTGTATAAATGGTAGAACCATATACAAAGTACTTTCTAATCTAATCTAGATCGAGGGGCCTCTATAGGGAAGTTCAGCACTAGAGCCACTACTGGACCCATTGTGTAGGACATCTCAATCAGCCCCTTATCATTAAAAAACGCCATTGCTGAGGCGAGCGGAATTTCTGACATCAGGATTCGACACCAGGTTATGGGCGCCAAATTTCAGAAATCATCTGCGCGCTCTCTCCAAGAAGGTGGAACAGAGAGTCCCCATACTATGTAAATGCTTCCTGAAAAGGCAATGCCCTGTAACTCGGGCAGTAATTCTCCCTTAACTTTACTTTTGTTCTGCCAAGAAGATAGGTTGTGCGTGTCTTTGAGGGGCCCTCCAAGAAAATTGTGATGGCATATCACAAGTCTGATTAGTTCCCTGCTATCAGCAAGGAGCGCCAAGGTCGTATAAAAGAAAACGAAGCCAACCAAGGGTTGGGGATGAAGCAACGTTCTTCTACTTCTCCTACCACAGGGGTCTAAATTGAAGGAAAAAAAGGACAGCGGAGGCCCATTCTATCACATTCTTCAAGAGCGAAGACATCTTCCGTGCGATCAGCCAACCAGAAATATCCAGTCTACACATCAGCCACTCGCCTCTCTCTCAGTCTCTCATTGAGTTTCCCCTCCCTGTCTCTTAATCTTTTAAGTCAAGTCCTTAGAATTAGATGTGTACATACATTAATTATAGTGCAGTAGTAATAGCATTTAGTTATGAATTTTAAACCCCTGAAAGACCCACTACAAAATCTTGGAGTGCCTCAGCCACGCAATGTTTCTCCAATATAATAGTGTATGTTGCCTCGGGTTAGCCATTTTTCAATGTCCCCACAGCCAGTTTTGTACGAGTTGCCGCAGAGAGGCTCAGGACTCATGGGAGTTCGTGAGGTGCCCTCCTTTGCCAGTCTGTTCGGCCTCTTCGTTTCCTTGAATGCCCTTGTGCCCCGGCACCCAGCCTAGCCGGAGGCTATTGTGATTTGCCAGAGATTCCAATGTATATTATTAGTATTAAATAGGTGGTAGAACCATATATTGTATTAAGTGGTACTTTAGAGGGAAACTTAATGTCACTATCACCCCAGACTCCCCCAATTTTCCCGGGAAAATATTAAAAAGTGTTGGACATTTATATAGTATACGAGGTTTAAAAAAAAATTTTTGGCGTCATTTTCGAAAAAATATTTAATAAGCCAAAAAAAACTTCAACACTTTGAATTTTTTATTTTAAATTTTTGTTTGTTTGGAATTTTTATTTTGGAGATATTTTGTTCACACACACACACACACACACATATACTCGTATATACATACAGACCATTCCTTATATACATTTTTTTTCGTATTTAAGGGGTTCAAAACTTTATTTCCGGTAAAAATTCAATTTTGAGAGTTTGATGATCGCAATACTCCCTTTTTGTGTGTGCATGTCTGTGTGAACAAATTATTTCAAAAACGGAAGTCTAGTTGCAGGAAATTCAAACTTGATATTTCACACTTAGGTACGTGCCATCATGAGAATCGATACAAATTTTTCGCCTAACCGGAAATGCACCTTTTGTTTGTTTAGATTTTCGAGATATTTTTCCTAAAGTTTTCAAAGATTTTCTGAGAAATTTGTTATAACTTTTGGAGTGTTCTAGGAAAGCTTCCGTATGTTTTACTATTCTGTACGGCTATAATAACTACAAAATATAGAGCACAGTTAAATATCAGAGACATTTCCCGTGGTAGCCTGCTTCATTTTGTGGTCATCGATCGGTTTCGGGCGTTCGCGCCCATCTTCAGGATGCATTTTTCAGACAGTGTGACAGACTTGCACAGAGCAAATTCAGTTTTCTCATGAAGTTTCAATTTTGAGGGGGGGGCAATGCTTTGCGTCTAATCAGACATCCCTGGCGAACATCGTCTCTACAGCACCCAACATCGTCTCAGGTTAAGATCCCTAAGGAATCTTAATAACTTGACCTGGAATGTAAAAACTGAATTTGCTCTACAAGTTTGTCACACTGTCTGAAAAACGCATCCTGAAGTGGGCGAACGCCCGAAAACGGTCGAAGATGACCATAAAATCTTCGATTTTGCAGGTTACCATGGAAAATGTCTCTGATGCTTTCCAGCTCTGCGGAACCAACCACCACAACAATTACAAAGCAGGTTTAAAAAAAAATTAGAAAACCGGAAGTGCATCATAAAAAGTAGTTTTATAAGTTATTTTTTTGGAAACAATTTTCTTGTAAATAGCTTTAAATGTTTTCATTAGGATTTGAATTATCAACTGATAAAACACAACAAAATATTGTGTCACTCGTAATATTCTGTTTATCCTTTATAACCAGATTCATTTTAATCCACCGAACTTCATTGGTTCCTTCGTTCCAATTTGAACTTAATTTATTAATTATTCATATCAAATTTCAAATTTATCTTTCCTCAACTTCTAAAAAAGATATCTTCCTTCATAAATTTTTCTTATTTTATTCATGTATTGCACCGCTATATAAAGTAATAATTATACCTACTAACCCAATGTAGAAGCTTCTTAAATGTTTTTAGATCATTTTAATTTAAAAAAAAAAAACAACAATAAAATCAGGTTTTTATAAATAATAAAAAAGAGAAGCGAACTTAAAGTTATATAATATTATCTTGGTGTAGGTGCAGGAAATTGGCAATACTTTGTTGATAATACGTATAAAGTTGGTTTTTACATTCTGTTACCGGATATCTGTAGGTGTGTACTCCACCTTAGAGACCATACATATATGTATGTAGGTATTTATGTATTATTGGCTTGAATAAAAAAATATATATCACAAATATAATTATTTATTGCGATATTTAAAAAAAAAAAAAAAGAAAAAAAAAAAAATGTGCACCATCTGGACCAGAGCCGCCGGTCTTTTGTTAAGATCAATAATTATTAAATCCATTAACCATGAAATAATCCCATACATTTTGCTAAATCCATAAAGACATAGGTCCTTAGATCGTATTTTCCATTTACAAGTTTTTGAAACCTTGTTTAACCTAGAAATGAGATTTATATCAATTATGTTAAAATTATTATTAAAAATTCCTATATATGATTTTTTTTTTTTTTTTTTTTACTTTCTCTTACTCCTAGTAAGCGAGTATTGTAATCATGTCAAAATTTCGATATCGAGTTTTCACCGGAAATATCGTTTTGAGGTCCCCTGGGTCCAAAAAAGTTGTTTCTAGCAAATGGTCTCTGTGCTGTGTGTGTATATTTATGTGAACAGCATAGCTTAACAATGAAAAACCGTAGAAAGTTGAAACTTGATATTCCGTTTAGGTATCACCATGGCTTCTGACGGTGGCTCATCTGTCAAAGTTCCTCAACCGCAAGTACCACTTTACTAGTTGTTTTTTTAACTTTTTTGCGTTTTTCTCAAAAATGGCTCCGACGATTTCTGTAACTTGAAACAGCAACACAAACAAGAGCTACAAGTTTTATAGAAACATTTCTCGGGAAAATTGCTGAGGGTACTTTTGGGTGGGTGGGCGTGAGGTTTCCATCTAAGCAAACCACAACAATCCCCCCCCCCAAACTGCATTTCGTTTATAGACAATTCTGCATCTACATAATGTTCCTTAGAATTAAATATGTTGTTGAAATTCCGAGTTTGAAAAAAAAATCGGATAAACCGGAAGTGCGTTTACGTACACTGTACTAAAGATTCACTTTTTCGCAATTTTTCAAAAATGGCTTGGCGTTATTAACAAAAAAAACATGCAATGATCTACAACTTTTATCTAAAACATTTCTCTGGGAAATTTCTTTTAAGAGCACTTTTAGGGGAAGGATGGGGTTAGATTTTCATCAAAGTGCTATCCTAGTTATTATACAATTCTATCATCCAAACATAATTAGTTAGAAATAAATAGATGGCTGAAATTCCGAGTTTCAAGAAAATTAGTAAACCGGAAGTGCGCTTTTACTGAACAGTTTTTTCAGTTTTCGACGAATTTCATTAAATTTGGTAAACAAACTATAAAATTTGTCA